>JARHVA010007045.1:597500-627500 GCA_037957365.1 Torreya grandis
AAAAAGTCACAACGATCAACTCTTAGGCTAGTTCATAAAAAATATGTGTTGACTAAAAACAATAGTTTGGTGCAAACCCTAAAGTAATTCTCATGAGATGTGTTCATGAATATGAGGTTATGAATTTAATTAAGGAATTTAACAATGGGTTATGAGGGGGTCATTACATGATGAAATTAATAACAAATAAAATTATTATAGTTGGTTACTAGTAGCCTTAGATTTTTAAACATGTTGTAAAGATGGTAGTAATATGTTCAGTGAATGAAAGATTTTGGAGCACTCCCTCTACTGCATGTTCTCACATATGGTCCATTCTAGCAATTCAAAATTAATTTTTCTTATGAAATCAATCAGAAAACAAGTTTCTAAAAATCTTGTTTGCCCCTTATCCTCTTAGTAAATGGGTAGAGCATATATCAACTATGAATGTGACTATAAAAATAATGATTTATTTCTTGGAAAAAAATATCATTACTTGGTTTGGGGTGTCTAAAAAATTGTAGATGATAATGCCAATAAATTTAGAGTAAGGCCTCTATTCAATACGTACGAATTTTTAGAATAGATCTAAATTATGCCCTAGTTATTATACTTATGGCAATATAAAATTTGAGTCTAGTAATAATAATATTGTAAGAATTATGAGGAAAAATCCTCAGCTAAACAATATAAAGAGTGAGGAAAATCATAGATTTTCCATATGGGTAGTTAGAATAACTCAATTGAAATATAGAATAAAAGGTTCTTTTAAATTAGTATATGGGATGAATTCTACATTTATTTGAATTGAAAATTTACCACATTTCATTTATTACAAAAAAATGACTGAGGAATATGTTTTTACTTTTGTTAAAAGGATCAATATAATAATTAATTTTCATGGAAATATATATAACTTGCATGATTGTTGTGTGTGTGTGTGTGTGTGTGTGTGTGTGTGTGTGTGTGTGAGCAGAGAGAGAGAGAGAGAGAGAGAGAGAGAGAGAGAGTGAGAGAGAGAGAGAGAGAGAGAGAGAGAGAGAGAGAGAGAGAGAGAGAGAGAGAGAGAGAGAGAGAGAGAGAGAGAGAGAGAGAGAGAGAGAGAGAGATAATGGATTTTACTTATGTGATATAGTATTACTCCTAGATTATAACCATGAATTAAATGGAAAACATTAAAAAATTGATCTTTCGTGTAATGGTCTTGTGATATTAATACCATGTTTGGTACGAAAACATATTTCATAATGGATTTCAATGGTGAAGTGTTTTATAAGATTTACTATGGTTAGAATCATAATCATTGTTTTACTTCTGGATGAGCTTATATGTTTTGTATATTATATATACATTTTACTTTATTCTTTTATTTTTATGTTATGTTTCTCTTGGTTTTCCCTCTTAATAAGTGACATAGTATCAAAAGTGTGTGTATCCTTTATTTAGACCTTATGGTTTTATAAAAAAATAATTTTAAGTATTTACGTTAGATGTCAATGCTTTATCTTAAGGATAAGGCACAAGTTTATTTATACAAGGAAAATTATTTGATCAATTATATCAACAAGGTGTACTTGTCCAAAATTTAGAAGTAGTGTTACGACATAAATTATTTTTTAGAGATTTAAATCCTCATCATTCATAATATATATGATTTTCAAGCATTGATAAGTATTTTAGAATTTTCATTAGCTTCTTTATGATTTTCACTATTTTATCTCTCTCTCTCTCTCTCTCTCTCTCTCTCTCTCTCTATATATATATATATATATATATATATATATATATATATATATATATATATATATATATATATATATATATATATATATATATATATATATATATATATATATAAAACCTCAACCTAGCCTAATTATATATAGTTGGATTCAATTATCATATAGTATTGTTGGTTTAATTTAGGTTGAGATCCTACTAGGTTTGGACATAATTTATTCGCCACATGAAATAACTGTTGTAAGATGATATGTTTTTTTGTGGGCACATGAAAATCCTACGATTTGATTTCACATTGTTTTTATAAGAAAATATTTTCATTGTCACTTTAATATTTCTAAATTTTATAAAGATCTTATTAAATCCAAGTCATGATGACACTATTATATTCTCCTCATTTCTTACCATTATAACTCCCAATTTCAACCTTCATATTAACCTGATTTTAAAAATTAATGAATTTTCAAGATAACATTTTCAAAAATGTTTTAATTAAGAGTTTTTGACCATGTATGTCATGTTGGTTTATTACAATCCGTCCTTGTTTAAACCCCCTTTGAATCATGATTGATTTTGACACCATTATCATATATTTCATATAGTTTTTTTTTGCATGTGAAACATAGACTATGTTAAGTGTTCAATTGTTGACATTAAAAGGCATAATAATGTTTAATTATAAGTTCATGGGAATGAATAGTTTGAAGTTAAGGTAAGGAATGTTGTTTAAATTCCATGTTACAAGGGAAAATAGAGACTACCATGTCCTCTTTTTGTGACTAAACCAATTTTTACTATCATGAATCCATGAGGATCACTCAGAGCTCACAAAAGATGGTAAAATTTAAATACATAAAAAATCTAAACTTCATGCACCATGAAAATTTTCCACATGTAATGATTTCATAACTATAAAAGGTTTGTAAGGGCATAAAATACCAAAGTTTCCTGCATTTACATAGGGAAGGATTAAATAATAGATTAATTTTATGGAAAAATTATGTTCATATACAAATGACCATAATATTATTTCCACATGTATCTCTATGGACCACAGGGTTTTTTAAGTGAAGAAAAACATTGGGGACTCCATGGGTGATGTTGACATCTATCTTGTGGAGGCCATAATTTTTAGTTTAGGAATTCATTATATCTATCCTTCAAGCCAAAATTAATATCATGAAAAAATAATGCAACCGTACCATGATACAATTATTAGGTTTAATTACAATATGTTTAGAGGGTCATAAGAGATCATCTAAGGGTCCAAATTTACAATCATGTATTTTTAGTCATGTTTTTTGTTTTGAAAATTGAATAACTAAGTAACAATAAATGAACTTTAGTTGAAACTCATTAAACATTTTGAATGTTGGGTTTAGGGTATTATTTGATTTTATATACCCATATGATCTTACACGTAAAATTTACTAAAAGTAGTAGAAGTGAGACTTACATGTAATAGTTATTAAAATTACAAGCTAATAAAAATAACATGCTTATTTAACTGTAGGTAGCTTTTTCATTTATTTAAATTTTTATTTTTTGTATGTTAATTGATATTTCCAATTGAGATTTATTTAAATAATTTTATATAGCTATTATTATTTTTTTACAAAGAACCAACAAAGATTATTATTTTACAAAACTTTGGGTCATGCTTATTGAATTTTTTTATTTTACAGTTCTCAGATTCATATACGATAAATTTTGAATATTTGAGTGAATACATTTGTTAAATTGTATTTGGTTTTTAATTATTTTATGGGAGTAAATTATGTGATTGAATAATAAATTAAAATATGAAAAGATAAAGTAGATAAATTGTACACATGAACATAACTATGTAAAAATTGTAGACACAATTAGAATAATAAACAATAATTGTCACACATTAAAGACAAAAGCAAGAAAGAGATGAAATGGAGGAAGAAACTAATTTTTAATAATAAATTCAGAAAGAAGAGGAATAACAATATAACCCACCATCAATATAAGAAATTATGTTTAGTGCCTTAGATGGAAGGAATGAAGGAATCAATGTTGAATTTTCAGAGTATGGATGTAATTTCAAACTAGAGTATTTGATCAATTTATCAAATAGTATGGAATTTGTTTTTATTGGAGATGTCTTAAAAAATAAAATAAAGTAATGTTTCCATGCAAAAAATACAATTGTCATGCAATGATTTGATGGGATCACATAGAGAAAGAGATACAAATAAAAGGTAAAGAAAATATCATGGTTTCTAAAATAATGGATAAGTTGTTCATATAGAAATTTATTTTGGTAGATTATTGAGAAAATTTATATAAAATATTTCAAAATTTAGGAATATACAAATTATTTTTATAAGTTATCCATATGATTGGAACATGATGAAATCGATGAACAAATGGATGAAATTTATGTAAATATTTGAATATTTTCTATTCAAGAAGAATTGAGCATTCATAAAATAATTAGCATGGAATAGACATACCAATTATATTTGAAGGTAGATGAAAATTAAAATTGGCAAGATTTTATAATATTTATTAGTCCAAAAAATAGATAAACATATATTATTTTAAGAGGAGAAGGTGGGTTTAATCCCAGTAATGATGGATTTCATCATATTAGAGGATAATCATATTTTGGTACAAAAATAAAGAGGATAATATATAAGTGTTTCAATATCATCAAAGTGGATTATAATTTTTGAGATGTAGAGACCACGGTAGTGGTAGAGGATGTAATTTTCAATGAAAACCTTATGGTTTTTGCAAATGTGGACAAAAAGTACATGTAGATTTTTAGTGCCCAAATTATCATGAATAATAATGAAGTGAAGAGGATTGGATAATATTGAGTTTTTTATGGATCATACAAAATAAAAAAATACCAAATTTGTCACAACACACAAAGGATAAAATATCTTGATGAGGAGAACAACAATAGCTTGAAGGAAACAATAATTTTAAGGTAATAATGGTGGTGACTTATTGATACCTATAAATATCTTTATAAAAATATTTATTTCATAAGGTAAGATAGGAAAAATAATCAAATATGGTGGTTGTTGTGAAAATATGATTTCTAAATAAAGGGTATAGAAACTAGGTATGTATGTGAGATCATACTTATCTTTATAGGATTTCATGGTTTAAGAAAGGGAATGAAGGTATAGTAGAAGATGGTGTCTAATCAAATTTTATATATGAAAAACATACAAAGATGAAATATGGTATGATGTTATCCCAGTGTATGCATTCCATGTTTTGTTAGGAAGGCAATGTAAATATGATAGAAATATAAGTCATGATGGAGTGAATAATATGTATAATTTTTATAAATGTGGTCAAGTAGAGATCATGCTATCAATGAAATAATCTATCATATACATGAAGATTAAATGTAGTAGTTGAGCTTTAGTAACATAGAAATAATACATAGAAGTGCTACATATATGAAAATAAGAAATATAAGTGTTGAAATAATATACATATGTTATAATTGATGAGTTACCATTTTTTTTACCAAAAATGAAGAATCTTTATCATCATATCAATTGTATTCTAGAATTGGCTCTACCCAATTAGGCAGTTTAGAGAATAAGCTCCCACATACATACAAATTTGAGTAGAAATTTTATTGAATTGGTGAGAAAGGTATAGTGAGGTAGAGAATGAGTCCATGTTAAACATAAATAAATTTAACTTAAAATAAACATTGAATGTAGAGA
This sequence comes from Torreya grandis, assembly GCA_037957365.1. Taxonomy (NCBI): domain Eukaryota; kingdom Viridiplantae; phylum Streptophyta; class Pinopsida; order Cupressales; family Taxaceae; genus Torreya; species Torreya grandis. The sequence continues at coordinate 602,948 of JARHVA010007045.1, forward strand.
ATTTTTGTGGATGATAGATAAATAAACTAAATCAATATCAAATACATATTTCTTATACCTCACTTAGATGATGTAATGGATTTTTTTCCAGGAGAAAAATACTATACAATTAATGATCTAAGGAGTGACTACTAAAAAATTTATATTAGTGAAGAAGATGAATTTAAATAAACATTCAATACTAAATATGGATTATATGATTGGATGGTGATGCCACACAGATTGTCTAATGCACTCAAAATATTTGTAAGGGTGACGAAAATAATTCTATGATATTGAATTTGTAATTTTGTGGGGGTTTATTTTAATGGTATTTTGATATTCAAAAGGATTAAAAAGGAGCATTTTATGAATTTGAAAATGTAACTAGAATTATTAGGAGATTATATATATAGAATAAGTACAAGTTAAAAAATATATGAAGAAGTACAAGTTAAAAAAAATAGTTTGGTTATTTTAGCATTTGAAATTTTAGATGATGGTGTCAGAATGAATGAATTAAAAGTAAGGGTAATTTTTGAGAGGCTTATTCCAAGAAGCATAGTAGAGGTAATAACTTTATATCATTTAAAAAATTTTAAAAGAAAGTTTATTAATACTTTTATTGGTATTTTTTCACCAATAATATATTGGATGAGGGGAAGAGATTTTGTGGATAATGGTAGCAATTAAAAATTTTCTATTATTGAATAAAAAGGTGATATAATTATTTTTTGAATCATAAGTATATTTTAATGATTCACACATAGGTATTGGTGTTGTGTTAAGACAATAAGGAAGTCTAGTAGATTATACTAGTGATAAATTGATTGATTTAAGAAAGAATTATGCTACATATGATGTTAAATTTTATACCATTTTACAAGAGTATAGGAATTACATTGTGCCTAAGGATTTTATTATATTTATAAACCATGAGGCCATGCGTATGTAAACAGTAAAAATAATTAAAATATTATACATGCAAAGTGGGTGTCTTTATTCTAAGATTGATTTTTTTTTAAATCATAAAGAAGGAAAGCATAATAAATTAGTTAGTGATTTAAGTAGGTGAGTGTAAATATTAAATAATATTATGAGTGAAGTATTTGATTTTCACTAGTTATGTAATTATATGACATTGATCCAATAGTTGGGAAGATAGTTAAATAATCTAAGAATCCATTAATGGGTGATACAAATAGTATTCATGATGGTTACCTTACATAGGATGATTTTCTATTCAAGGAAATATAATTATGTATTCTAGTTAAAACTATGAGATACAATAATATAATATAATTAACCACTATTAATTACCCCAAGGGTGAAAGGAACAATGAAAGGAATCATAAACATTGTCATAGGCACATGGAATGATGTGGTTTGACATCGAGCCTTGGTGGGGTAGTTTGGAAAACAATGTATAATCAATCAAGGGTGGCGGCACCATGTGGATCGGTAGAAATGCTGAATATAGAAACCACCTTATCTCTATTTTGATTATGTGTTTCTACCACATGGAACCCATCAGTTAGTCTAACTTATCCACTGTTTCTTACAAGCATGTTTGACACTGAGTTTTCACATAAATTTTTTTAATATGCCAATATGTAAATAATATGTTAGTTTGTCATGATAAAATGATTTAAATTTGTACACATTTTACTTTATACAAATAAGATTTACCAATATATAGAAGAGATTAGAAAAAAAAATGATCAAATTCTTTTATTTTATAAAATTTCATTTGGTACAGTTATGAAATGGTATATTATAGTTAGAGATGATAGAAATGAAGTGGAAAAGGCATTTATCTCAATCATTTTTCTTATATTTACCTTAAATTTACAAATTCATAATCTTTTATTCTTTCAAACCATTCAAATTTAAATGAATTGATATATATGTCATTAAAAGAGTATACTCTCGATATAATAGTGAAGGTCAATCCCCAATGATCTATGTTGCCAATATCAACTATTAATTTTTCAAGAACCATTCACTATGATTTATGTATGGTTAGTACCCATTACAATTTTATATATGATTGTCTATGATTGCCTCAATTAATAAGATAAAATAGAATATACAAGGGATTATTTCAATCCCCTGGTAGACCGAAGTATTTTGAATGTAAAAACTATGTATGTATGTAATGATGGTGGTTTTGAGTCTAAAACATAAATAATGTGAACATTTTTTTCAATTGCTCCATTAGCCAATCCTTATTTAACCCATAGATTTTTTGTTACCATAATTTTATTTCCCTTGCATAGAAGTAAGTTTTATTCAAGTTGACAGTGATTTTGGTGACATCTATCCATATCTAAGCTTTGTTTAGTTGTAAAGATTACAACTACAATAATTAAGTATTTTAGCATTTATTTATTATGAATTTATTCTAATATATTAGTTGCATATATGTACAATGAATATTTAAAATAATGTTGTTATTTTCTAGGCATGAATGATGATACAATTGATGTCAGAGAAATACAATCATTTTTTATAAGGTTTACAATTCTGATCTTTGATACAAATTTTATGAAGCCCAACTACTATTTTTTGTATCCTTGTTGGTGAATAGTTGTTTCCAATGACAAAATCATATCAAATGTGTTCCGTAACATATGACCAAAAGACCTACTTACATACATTGAAATGTCATTTATAGGTAGAGGTTACCCTACATCCCCAACATATATCATTAGATTTTTGGTTTTTTGGTGCAAGAAGGTCTCATTCATTCGACTATTTATATTACTGAACATCTTTAGGCCTATGAATACCATTTAATTTATTAGTATATATTAAATGTATCTCAATTCCTATAAAAAATTTATAATTTGTGCCCATTAAGCAGTTACATTTATTATATAGTAACGTGTATGGATGAATGTGCCATTTTTGCATTGATGTTAAATGATAAATCACTAGTTCAAAATAGTAGTAACATGGAATATTTACCTATAAAAAATAATCAATCCAAGAATTTTTCGTGACACTTATATGGAATGATTTACCTTTAATTTTGGTTCCCTATACAATTATGTGGAGGGGAATTGATGATTTTTTTAGTCATGATTCTTAGTTATATTGAATGCATGTTATGGTTTAGTTAATAATTGATTCATTGATGGTTTCCTAGTGAACCATTATCTATGTCTCTTTTAGATTTGAATTTATAATCAATAAACTATTATGCGGATATGTGTGGCTTAGTGGTATATCAGTATGAGTCTAATTGTGTTTATTGTCGATGTCACAGTGCCTAAGCACTCTAATGTCATCAATGTCATTATTTTATAATGTTTTTATTTGTGAGAGGAATTCTCACTCACTCATTCCCCTGTCGATAGTTTATATATCCCTATCACTTTCATTGCCATCACTGGTAGCATCAATTGTAATGTTGGCATTTACACATGTTCACTCAATATTTCATGGATCATAAGAGTATATGAATTATTCATAATCTATATTTATTTGTTCCCCATTGCAACCAATGTCTATAGAAAAATAATGAAATATTTTACATTAAAACAAGAGATATGATTAATAGAAGAGGTCAAGGGAAGATAAGTCAAATAAGGGTATATAATATAATTGAGGAAATATTCAAATAGTACCCTGAGTAGCTCTTTCTCTCCATTCATTATTTTTTCTCCTACTACTGCAAGACCAACTCCATACTACTTCAGTGAGTGGGATAGCATCCAATTATGTTATATTAGATACATATTCATGAATGAAATGTGGAAAGCTTTCCTCTATTGCTATGTTATGTAAGACCTTATTGAATGTTTGTTTTCCATTTGACTAAGTAAGAAATGTTATACTATAAAATATTAAAGGTAGTTTTTATATCATGTGGTATGTTTCTTGTCCACCTATGTCTCAATCAAAATTTTCTAGATAAGAACTTATTGTACATACTAATTACTAAGATATATATTAAAATAGTATAGAGTATTTTAGTTAGCATATAGTGGTAACTTTAATATTTATTTTCATCATTAGTAACATACATTGGTATATGTTTTTAGCACATAATGATTATAAATAACATATTACAATGTACATTTTCATGCCATATTGAGAGCATGTTTATATTTTGGATGTTGACTTTGTCATCTTTCCATGTTGCGACATAATTATTACATCATTTATCTTTGATAAACATGGTTTAGGTTGGCTATACTAGCCATGGGGATTTATACCTACATTGGAGAGTAATGCCTTTTTTTTTGCAAACATGTTGACTCACTAAATTTTGTGTGACATTTTAATAGATTAAAAATATCCTCATAATATTTAGCAAGATTGTTAGAAAAAATATACTTCTTGGTAAACAAGCATAGATCATCAAGATCAAAATGATGTGTCTTATTATGTAGTGATTCAATGAGGCATGTATTTCATTCAGGTACATGGTAGTGAAAGAAATTACTTGTAGGATAAAGTTGCACTAAATTTTCCCAATCCACTGTGTCCATGTTACGTGTATTTTCTAGCCATATAAATCCATAGATGTGTGTGGAGAATTTGTGTTTCCTTTCATACATATAAAGAAACAAGTAAGATGTTAAAAATGGCTATAGAGGCATTTGTATTACTTATTGACTGTTTAAAAACAAAGTATAATTATGATTACCTATACCAACAGTATTTGATATGGATATTATTATGTATAAACTCTTTGCAAAAAAATGAAAATATTTTATCCATATAAGAATATGTGAGATGCAGACTTGTAATTATGTTTTTATTTGTGTAATAGGAATTTTTATATAGGTGGGATTATGGTATTGATGGGATGACTCTATGTATATATGGCCATCTAGTGTCTAATACAATTAGGGTGAAGAACAATATAAGGGATCCTATGTTTGTAATGATATCTATTAATTCATTCTTTAATTTAGAAAAAAATTAATGTCTACCTCTAAGATACCAAAAAATTCATAAGTTTATTTATAATTCTTGAATTAGGCATTTGTGAAAGATGCCAACATAAATCATAAATTTTAATTAGGAAGTTATCCTCAAGGTATTTCTTAGCAAAGACTATAGATGTTACTTATCTTATGGTGCATCATTACGTTCATCAAGAAATATCTGATCCATGGATGCATTCCAAGATAATTTTATTTATGCCTAATTAGGTGCAAAGCATAATCATATATTTGGACTTGATTACTATGGGGTTGATGGCACATGCAGACACATATTTAAAATAGTGTAAGAGCTGAAATAGAAAATAAGTGTTAAGTGTTGTACTCATTGATGGAATACTTAATGATGGTGGGCCAATTAGTGATAGATGCATTGAAATTGGTACAATTGTTCACATTTTCCCATATCTCATCAAAATCTCTTTGTGCATGTGGAAGGGATGCAAAAAATATGACATTTGATAATACTAAGAACCATGAGGTGTAGTTATGGTGTTATCAAACTCTATCTCATTGATATATGTAGCCATAATATCCATACTGGTGTACAAAAGGAGAAAAAAGACACCAGTGGATTTTGATAGGAGGGAATTTAAGGATTTTTTTGTCTGTCTAGACACCCATATAGTATAGGTCATTTTTAATCTTGTAGATAAGCTCTTGCATGACACATGATCTACTAATAAAATAATGGTATGTTTTGTTTTCATATCCAATTCTTCATAACAAAAGGAAGTCAATATTTATTAGTTAGATGAGGTATATGCCTAAAAATGGAGGAAATATCTTGTCAAAATATTATAATGTGGCCACTATAATCATGTTACCTACCATGTGCATGCATTACCTACAATAATTGCTTTACCAAAGAAATAAGCATTTTTTCTACTTCTGTCAAGTTTGAAAAAGTTGTAGGTTGTATGCCTGGGTCCATGTTATTAACAATATGAAAATGATGATTATTTTTTTCAGCAATGTAATAGTGATGAGTGTGGTGTCCATTTTTATGCTTTGTTTTGAAACCTGAATATCAATATTTATATGTGAAACACACAATTACTAAGGGTAGAGCATCCACTCTTGACCATAAGTGTCTCTAGACCTCTGTAATATCATCATTGGGATTAGAAAAATTGGTATTTATTGTATGTACAAACTATTCAAGGCACTGACATGAGTTAATCTGACCATTTTGATTTATGTAACATAATTAATCCCACTTATTTGCATTGAAAATTTGCATGTATGCCTATAATAATAATGGCAGACAAGTTAAATACCCATGTCTTGTATAATTTGTATTCATATTATTTTTAGGGTGGGATTAATAAATCATGCATACAAGTAAATATTTCATAAGAAACAACATTTAAATCTTATATTTATGAATAGTATAGTTCTTACAATTGTATCATAAATTTTCCATGTTAGAATGAATAAAATATTATAGGTTAAAAAATATGACTAATTTCATATACGTATCACATTACATTAGGTTAATAATAATAAAATTATGATCTAGTGGTTTAGGTTCATATTTATCTTCACCTATCAAAGTATAGTTCATTTTTTCCTTCTCATTATAAAATTATAATCATGTAGACATAATAAAATGATACTTGAAAAAAAGAACCATTATTCCAACCTCTCAAGTGATGCAACGGCATCCTCAATTAGCCCAATTTTAGTGCTTAAGAATGGTTAAGTGTCCTAAAGTTTGTGTCAAGCTGGTAAGAAGTGATAATGGTATGTAAAATTTGAATTTGGAGTCTAAAACAGGTTTCCTACATTTTGCCTAATTTGAATTTTCTAATTTTTAATGAGGGTTTAAGAGTGTGTTTAGGTGATCTATGTGGGTGGTAATTTTATGTCATGATGAAAATGTTACAATAAACATATAAGGTCTCTCAAAAGGTCTTTTAAGATGGTTTTGAATACATGTCATGTTAAAGTATGAGGTGGCAGTCTGCCATCGCATGTGGGTAACAATATGGTGAAAAGTCTCTTGAATTAATAAAAAATTATAGATTTTGTTTATATAATTTATATCATAAATATAAATATTATATATAGTGAATGTGTTTCATGGTAGGGATAATGAGAAGAGAAAAGGGCAAACAATATAGTGAAAAAGAGTGAAGGTGTACCAAGATCATATAGGACTATGTGTGTCCTTTAGTTATGAAGAAAAGTTTTAGATTATTTTAATTTTGTTTTTTTATACAAAATTTCCTTACTATATAGAATTAAGAAAGTTATTTTTAATGTTCCTAAAAATAAAAGTGCTGAAATTTGCATTGAAGAGTTATTACAATCTTAACAGTGTATTGTATTGCATGTGTTGTATGAATCCTATGTATAGAGAAAAGACTGAAAAGAAAGAATGCATAAAACACCATTATGGTTGCATGACATTTTATTTAATGAACTTATGGAAATTTATAAATCTATATTTTTTTTTACTCTATATGTCTTTGACTAAGTCATTACACCCTATGTTGTTATGGGATTGTGTACAGACCCTATATAAAGTTTGTTGAAGAGATAGTGTAGGTGTATAAATAAGATCCTTTTATGTTGGATACACATTTATAGTATTGGGATAAATTATAGGAGAATTAAAATAATTTTTTGAGTGCTTGGAACTTTATGAAAAACCTAAATATTTCCCCTCATTAGCCATATAGATTGTGCCTACATGCACAAATTGACAAAAAACATGTTTGAAAGTTAAGCAATGAGTTTTTTTTATTGATTGACCATTGAAACATGTATGAAATTTTATAATATACATTTTTAATCCATTATTTTATAATAATTTCCACATATAGGTCTCAAGTGATTTATTTTCTCTCTCTAGTTTGTGAGCCTTATTACAACCCTATAATTAAGGTTTCATTACTAAAATATGCATAAGAAGACTTAATACAATAAAAATGTATTAAAATTTGGTATATATCAGGTTATTTAGGAGTATTAACATATTTTAAACTTTATAAGTTGTTCTTTTACATATCCATACATAGCTAGAAAATTGTGATTGACAGAAGGTTCAAAAGGGGTAAGAGACCTAAACAGGGTCTTCAAAGAGATTAGAAACATGGTCTAAGTAAATTTTAAGACATGAAACGTTGTATAAAAATAAATGAGGATATATGTTCATAGTAAAGGTGTATATTTTCCTAAAATCCACTTTATTTTGACGTACAAGCAATAAATGAAAAAAAAAACTACAATAGACCCTATCCAAACTAGTGGAAGTTGTGAATAAGATGGACAATGCCATGAAGGGTTATCTAAGTTGAATAAAGTGACTAATAAGAGTGTAATTTAGATGATAATTATTTTTTTAAACTTATTTGGAGTTCTAATTAATTAATTAACCGGTTTTGAACTAAAGATATTTTTAATCCCAGAGGGAGCTAATCTATGAATTTGTTTGACAAGGAATACATGGAATGAATAGTATGATATGAATGGATGAGATTGAATTGTGTGAAAGATACATAAACATATAATATTATATTTTATAATTTATTATAACTTGATGATGATAGAGAATTATATTTAAGTTTTCATAGAAGGATAAATTTGATAACCAAAGTTAATGCAAGTGGAGGACCATATAAGGAGAAAAGTTTTAGGGTAAAGTATATATAGCTCTACATTATTTGGTATCAGATCCATCTAGATACTCTAAGAATAGGTTTATAAAAATATAAAATTAATGATTACATGGTTCATAGTGCATATTACATGAATTTTTAGGTAAGCTAGCAAGGAGGCAGTTTGCAAGGAGTCTTGTGCAAAGATAGAGTTCAAAAGGTAGATAAAGAAAGGTATGAGTTATTTACAATTGATTATTTTGTTTGAGTCCATTACTAATGGTATGTGATAGGTGAAGAAACAAAATAATTCAATAGTGTGGTGGTATCCTTGAAACAAGAGATATATTAACAATCTCAAAAGAGAGAAGGTTATAAACAGAGCTCAAGATAGTGAAGATAGTCCTAGTATGAAGGAAAAAGGAGGTAGAAAGGCCCTAGTAAGGTCTAAAATAGAGAGTGGACTGGTTCCAAGTTTGACCCAAAATAAGTGGTCCAAAGGAGGTGAACAAAAAAGGAAATATGTACCCAAATTAGGTACTCAAGATGAATATGAAAGAAGATGTAGAACTTGAAGTACGAGATAGGGTTAAATATGAATACCACAATGAGAGGATTACAAAGATATAGATAATGGAAATGAAGGATTCATTATCATGGATAGAAAGAGAATTATCAAGATAAAAATCAAGTGTAGCTTTAGATAAATAATTCAAGAGAAATCAAACCAAGAAGTGATGTAACATTTGGAGAGATAGTTGAAGAAGATGGCAACACAACGTAACATGGAAGAGCAGAGAGAAGAAATCGGGCCTTAATATTTTTAGACTAATATGGATTTGTCATGGTTCAATGTAGGCCAAGACATGAAAATTAAGGAGCATGATTTGTATGAATAAATGGATTTGAAAATAGTCCATAAAGAAGAGGAATTTGATGAATGGAAGAGTGAAGGTAAATATGAAAATGAGCCATTTTTCTCCCTTGAAGATGGTGAAATATCTGATGAAAATGAGTAGAGATATGAGAAATAAATAAAATTTAATGAAGTGCATGTAATTTTTTATGAATATTATGAAGATTAAGATAATGTTTTGTATAAATAAAAAATAGGTTTGTTTGAAGAGTTCCCTAGATCAGTGAAGAAACAAGAAGCACATGAACTAATTGAGGAAAGAGATGAACAACTAAAGAAAGATGAGACTAATTTTACAGTCCATGAAATGAAGATACAAATTAATGAGATGATTGATTTGATAGTCAAGAAAACATTAGCTATAATAGATGGCATCAAGGTACAAGATGATGACAAAAATGGCATGGGAAAGCAAGAGACCTTGGAATGGTCACAAAGGAAGGGAGAAAATATGATATGGAATAGGTATGTTGATGAAGACGTATAAAACACAATGTTAGGCGAGGAAATAGATTTTAAAAAATGGCAATTGTTACTTAATTCCATTAATGTATAAGATGATTATGAGAGAAGACAAGGAAGAATGATTAAACAAAGATACAAGTAGAGTAATGACAAGTACATAAAGATAGATTACAACCTAAAATGGATGGAAAGGATGATAAAGAAGTGAAGGTACAAGTGTGGCAGTTAAGAGCACACACATTTATATGAGATTTTGAATGAAGAAGCCTAAATTTTTTCTCCCTATGGGAGTATGATGTAGGGATATCCACAATTATCCCATGTTCAGTGCATAATAATGTTTAATTGTCCAAAAGGTTTTTTCAAGTTTGTAATAAGTCATGATGGTAAACCAAATTTGAATTTGGAGTCGAAAATAAGTTTCTCACCTTTTGTCTAATTTGAATTTTAAAACTTCTATTGAGGGTTTAAGAGTGTTTTTAGGTGGTATAAGTGGGTGGTAATGTTATGTCATGATTATATTATTTTAATAGACATTTAAGGTCTCTTAAAAGGTCATTTAAGATGGTTTCGAATACATATGTCATGTTAAGGTGTGAGGTGGTAGTCCACCACACTACATGGGTGACAAGATGGTAGAATGTTTATTAGATCAAGAAATATTTATACATTTTTTTTTGTAAATTTAGAACATAAATAGAAAGAATTTATATAGTGAATATGGTTTTAGGTAGGAAGAATGAGAAGAAAATAGGGTAGACAATATAGTGAAAAAGAGTAAAGGTCTACCAAGATCATATAAGACTATGTGAGTCCTTTAGTTATGAAGAAAAGTTGAAGATGATTGTATTCATGTTGTTTGTAAAAGTTTTCATTCTTATATAACATGATTAATGCTATTTTGAATGATCTTGGAATTAAAATTATTGATTTCTGCATTGAGAAGTTATTGCAATCTTAATTGAGTACTGTATTTCATGAGTTTTAAGAATCCTTGTATAGAGAAAAGAATAAAAAAAAATAATGTATAAGACACCATTATAGTTTTAAGACATGTTGAGGAATGAACTTATAAAATTTATTATGTTGTAGTTTTTTTTTATTCTATATCTCTTTCACTATGTCATTACAATCTGTGTTGTTATGGGTTTGCATACAAACACTAATCAAAGTTTTTTGAATAGATTGTGTAGGTTTATAGATAATATCCTTTAATGTTGGTTACAAGATTATGGTATTGGGATGAATTATATTAAAATTCATATAATTTTGGTATCTCATGGAACTTTATGTAAGCCCTAAATTTTTCCCCATATTATCCCTATAGATTGTGCTTACATGCATAGATTGACAAATAACTTGTTTGAAAGGTTGAAAAGTGAGTGTTTTTGGATTTATTAACAATTGAAACATGTTTGGATTGTTATCATAGGTGTTTCTAATCCATTATAGTCCAAATAATGTCCACATAGAGGTCTTGAGTGACTGGTTTGCTCTCTTGGGTCTGTGAACCATATTACAACCCTATAGTTAGGGTTTCACTACTAAAATGTGAGTATCAAGACATTCCAACATAAAAATGTATTTAAATTTTATATATAGAAGGGAATTTTCGAGTATTAATATATTTATAAATTTATAAATTTATAAATTTTTCTTGTACATATCCATACATAAGCAAGAGACTATGATTGACATAATGTTTAAAAGGGGTAAAAGACCTAAACAGTGGCTTGAAATAGACTAGAAACATCATCTAAAGTGAATTTTAAGACTTAAAACATTGTAGATAGATAAAAAAAATGATAGAGGATCATAGGAAAATTGGATAGTTTTTCTAAACTCCACTTTATTTTTCTGTACAAGAAATAAATGAATAAAAAAGGGGTACAAGAGACCCTATCCAAACTAGTAAAAGTTATGAATAAGATGGATAATGCAATGAATGGTTGTCTAAGTTAAATAAAGATACTAATAAGATTTTAATTCAGATTATAATGTTTTTTTTAAAAATTATTTGGAGTTATAGGTAAATAATTAACTGGTTTTCAACTAAAGAGAGATTTAACCCTGAAGGGAGCTAATTTATGAATTTGTTTGACAACGAATGCATGGAATGAAGAGTAGGAATTACATACATGATATTAAATTATATTAAATATCTAAATATAGAGAATAAGATATTTTGTAATTTATTATAACCTAAGGATGACAGATAATGATATTGAAGTTTGCATAGCAGGAGAAGTTTGATAGCCAAAGTTAATGCAAGTGAATGAACATGTAAGGAATAAAGCCTTTGAGTAAAGTATATATTTTTACATCATCTGGTATCAAATGCATCTATATGATTTTTAAATAGGTATATACATGTATAAAACTGATGATTACATGCTTCATAGTGCATATTGCATGAATTTGTAGGTAAGCAAGCAAGGAGGCAATTTGCATGGAGTCTTGTTGAAAGACAAAGTTCAGAAGGTAAATAAAGAAAGGTATGAGTTATTTGTGGTTGATTATTTGGTTTGAGTGCATTTTTGATGATATGTGATAGGTGATGAAAGAAACCAAGTGAATAGTGTGGTATTAGCCCTAAAACAAGAGAGCTATTAACAAGATAAAAAGAGATAAGATCATAAATAAAGCTCAAGAAAGTGAAGATAGTGTGTGAAGGATAAAAGAGGTGGAAAGGTCCTAATGAAGTATGAAATAAAGAGTTATTGGGTTTACAAGTGTGAGCCAAAATAAGTGGTCCATGTGAAGCATGTACCTAGGTGGGGTACTCAAGAAGAAGATGAAAGAAGAGTTAGAAATAAAAGAGGCATCATTAAATTTAAATACGACAATGAGAGGATGATGCAGATAGAGATAAAAGAAATGAATGATGCATTGGAAAGGATGGAAAGAGATTTATTGTATATGTGGAATGTGTATATTTTGTAGTATGGAATTAAGATAAAGAAAAGAATTAAGTGCAACTTTAGGGAAAGAATGTAATAGAAAGAAAAAAAATAAGTGTTGGAGCATTTGGAGACATAGTTGAAGAAGATTGAAACAAAAATTTCAATTGAAGAGTAGAGAGAGGTAATTAGGCATAAAAAATTTTAGACTAATATTGACTTGTCATGGTTGAGTCTAGGCTAAGGCACAGAATGCAAGGATAATGATTGGGATGAATAATTTTATTGGACAATTGTCCTTAAATAAGAAGATGTTGATGAATGGAAGAGTGATGGTATAGTTGAAGATGAGGTATTTTTCTCCCCTGAAGATGGTGAACTATTTTATGAAGAAGAATGAATATATGAGAAACAAACAATAGGGAATGAAGTGCATGTAATTTTTTATGAATATTATGGAGAGGAAGATGATGTTTTGTATAAAGACACAATAGGTTTATTTTATGAATTTATTGGATCGGTGAAGAATAAAGAAGCATATGAAGTGCTTGAGAAAAGAGATGAACAGGGAAAGAAGGATGAGACTAATTTGATAGTCCATGAAATGGAAATATAAAGTAATGAGATGATTGATTTGATAGTTAGAATAGGAGTAGCTATAGCAGATGACAACAAGGTTGAGGATACTACCAAAAAGGATATGGGAAAGTAAGATATCTTGAAATGCTCATCAAGGAAGGGAGACAATATGATATGGAATATGTATGTTTATGAAGAGGAAAAAACAATAATGTTACAAGAGGCAATATAAATATAATTGTAACTATTACTGAATTCCATGAATGTGGATGAGGAATATGAAATAAGACAAGGAAGAAATAGAAAATAAAGATACAAGTAGAATAATTACAAGTACATATGGACATATTAAAACATGTAATGAATGGAAAGGAAGTCAATGAAGTCAAAGTACAAGTGTCGCAGTTAAGAATGCACATAATTATATGAGATTTTGAATGCAGAGAAGTAAAAATTTTATCCTGTTTGGAGTATGATGCAGGGGAATCCCTATTTAACCCAATTTTTATGAATAGTAGTGGTTAAGTGTAGTAAATATTGTGTCAATTTGGTAACAAGTCATGATTGTAAGCCAAATTTGAATTTGGAGTGTAAAACAATTTTTTTGCCTTTTGTTTAATTTGAATTTACAAATTTGTAATGAGGGTTTAAAAGTGTCTTTAGGTGGTCTAAGTGTATGTTAATGTTATTTCATGATTAAAATTTTTTAATAAACCTATATGGTCTCTTGAAAGACCTATTAAGATGGTGTTGAATACACATGTCAAGTTAAGGTATGAGTTGGCTATCCACCACCCTACATGGGTAACAAGATGGTGGAAAGTTTCTTGAATCAAGAAATAGTTATTGATCTTATTTTCATAACTTATATCATAAATAAAAAGAATATATATATATATTGAATTTGGTTTGAGGTAGGGTGAATGAGAATAAAACATCGTATATAATATAGTGAAAGAGAGAGAAGGTCTACCAAGACATATAAGATTGTGTGAGTGCTTTAGTTATGAAGAAAAGTTTTATATAATTGTATTTTTATTGTTTATATAAATTTTAATTATTACATATCATGATTACTTTTCTTTTCAATCATATTTAAACTAAAAGTCTTGAATTATGCATTGAGGAGTTGTTGCAATCTTAATATAGTATTATATTGCACGAGTTGTATGAATCCTGTGTATAGAGAAAAGAATGAAAATAAAGAATGTATAAGACATGATTATGGTTGTAATAAATGTTTTTAGTTTCACTTAAATTACTTTATGAATCTATATTTTATTTTGTTTCTATATCTCTTTCATTAAGCCATTGCACCCTGTGTTGTTTTGGGTTTGCATACAGACCCTATATAAAGTTTGTTGAAGAGATGGTATAGGTTTATAAAGAATATCATTTAATGTTAGATAAAGGTATATGGTATTTCGATAAATTATAGTAATATTCATACAATTTTTGGAGTGCTTGGAACTTTATGAAAACCCTAAATAGTTCCCCTCATTAGCCTTATAGACTGTGTCTACATGCAAAGATTGACAAATAACTTGGTTGAAAAGTTGAACAATGAGTGTTTTTAGTTTTTTTAACCATATAAACATGTCTAAAATGTTATAATATGTGTCTTTCATCCATTATATTCTAGATAATGTCCACATAGAGGTCTGAAGTCACTAGTTTGCTCTCTCAGGTATGTGAACCCTATTATGACCATGTAGTTAGGGTTTTATTTCCAAAATGTGAATACCAAGACTTGTCACCATAAAAAAGTATTTAAATTTGGTATATATAATGGAATTTTGGATTATTAATATATTCTAAACTTTATAATTTGTTCCTGTACATATCTATATGTATCTAGGAGACTGTGATTGACTTAAAGTTCAAAAGGGGTAAAAGACTTAAATAGGGGCTTCAGAGAGACTAGAAACATGGTCCAAATTAAGTGTTAAGACTTGAAATTTTGTAAGAAACTAAAGGAAGATATAGGGTCATAAGGAAGGTGAATATTTTTACTAAAATCAACTTTAGTCTTCCATAAAAGAAAAAAAATGAATAAAAAGGGCTACAAGAAACCATATCCAAACTAGTGGAAGTTGTGAATAAGATGGATAATGTAATTAAGGGTTATCTGAGTTGAGTAAAGATCATAATAAGACTTCAATGTATATGATAATGATGTGTTGAAAATTATTTGGAGTTATAGTTAAATAATTAATTGGTTTTGAACTAATTAGATATTTAAACATAGTGGGAGCTAACTTATGAATTTGTTTGACAAGGAATACAGGTAATGAAGAGTATGAATTGTATGCATGAGAATGCATTTTTTGAAAGATATACTAATAAATAACAAGAGATTTAATAATTTATTAGAACCTTAGGATGATCTATAAGGATGTTTAAATTTAGATAGGAAGAGAAGTTTGATAGCTAGAGTTAATGCAAGTGAAGGACGATAGAAGGACCAGAGCTTTAAAGTAAAGTATATATAGATCTGCATCACCAAGTATCATTGGGGGATGTTGATAGCTTCTATAATTCTCAAGGTATGCTACCCATGTTTGATTAAATAACATCATTTAATTTCATTATCTATATTGTGCCTATCATGTCTTATAATATGAATTTTAAAGTGTACTCGTACTCAAAATGATGTACTTAAAGCTTGAACTTTTGACAATGCCAAGTTTTGTTATCTTTTTGAACTAATTTATTTTTATATTATGTATTATTTTTTACATTTATTTTAATCTATTTAAACTAATTTATTTTTATATTTTGTATTATTTTTGACATGTACACATGTAGGATAGAATAAATTAGCCATTTTTATGTGAATGATTGTAGTTGTTAACATAATTGTATTCAATTTCTAAAGAACACTTGATTTATGTATTTTTACAATTATTATATGTTCAATAGTTCTTTTATTTAGTGATGATTATGATTGTTTCAATCCATTCTCTTGAAACCATTTACATAGATGACGTGATTTTGGTATATTTGGATTAATAAATAAATATGTGGCTTAGTTGGTTCTAAATTTGTTTCATGTCATGTTTGACTCTTGAATTTTTTGATTACAAGACTTAGTGGATGATTTTTGGATTGAGCACACATTTATGCCATAAATTGAACCTCTTCCTCATAGACACCACCCCATATGGAAAATTTTATATCACAATAAGAGTTACCTTTTATAAACAAATTCATTCTCATACTCAAACTCCCTTAAGGTCACATGAAACTAGCATTAGAAATAACTGAAATAATATGACCTATGGTATAAATTTGTGTGTTTATATTTGAATTGCATATGTGATTTATTTATTTAAAATGAAATTAGAATAATAGAATAGTGAGGTTTTCCTCAGAGCAATGTTCCACAACTAATTCCATAGTATGTAGGATTTCGCATGGAATCTTAGTATGGTTGTGGTTTTGTTTGCATATTTTAAATTTTATTTTAAAATAGATTATATCATTCCATGTTAAACCTAGTTGGAGTAATGACATTTGACCTCACCAAAGGAAGTAACAATTATGTCATAACCCTCATTATCAATAATTTTGCAGTTAAATACCCATCCTAGACCATTAGAATTTTAGTAATTAGGAAGAATACCGTTTTTAATGACCCTCACATTTATATTATAGTTAATTTTGTAAGGATGTAAATCTATAATTAATATGTGTGTCATTTTGCCTACACTTTCTCTATTAGATGTTGATGTTGGAATTCAAGTAACTTAAATTTTTTCCATGATTTTCCATTGATAAAATGATTTTTTGATATATATGTGAAAACGTTGGGCATGCATATATGCAGTTTAGGGAGATCCCTATATCAAAACCAAAAAAATAATTAAAACATATTCTTTTTATATGAATAATGGAAGTAAATAAATGAAACAAATAAAACATACATGTAAGTTAAAATTTCATGAGAGTTGCATGAAATTGTATGCATAGAATATTAAAAAATAAAGTAAGGAAATAGATGGTGTCTTCTATATCTCTCTAAATAAATCATTCACTAGTAATATTTTAAAAGTATAAGATAATTCACATTACCAAAAAAGGTGAAACCCAACAACAAAGGATATTATTTTACATATATTCTACATTGGGATACCTAATTATATAGGGGGCATAATGTAAAATTATGTTATGATAATTAAATATTATTGTAAAATTGATAAATAAAAGAACACATTTTGTAAACATGTTATAATATATAAACTTTCCTATCCTCTATAAGGAAATTCAAACCAATTAAAGGAAGGAACATATTAAATTTTAAATCCTTATGAATAAATGGATTGATCTAATACTTTTTCCATGAATAGAAAAATAATGAACTAAAATTATGAACTCAAAATACCAATCTACTTAGATCTACAATCTCTAAATTTTATGTGTAAATAACATGATAATAATGAAGTATGTTAATAAGATAATGGCATGTTTACCTAGAAAGTGGGTTGAACAATTTTTTAGTATAAATTAGTCTAAACATAAAAAAAAATATAGATTGTGAAAAAGAGTAATTAGAATGTAGCCAAAAAAACATGGTTTTTTTAGTGGTGAATCTTTGCTAATTAATGAATATTGTATTTTCCAATGTTGACATTTGGCTATGTTGTGGCGTATCCAATAGAATAGAATAATTTAAATGTTTAGGTTAGAAGTTAGTTTTGAGGGTAAAATCACCTACTTTGTATATATATTGCCTCTGATAAATGTATGTCATGAGTACCTCAAAATCCAATCCAAGCACATTTAACAATATGTATATGTTGTCAAGCATGTAAAACTACTATCAAATGCCAATATTTCACTATTAAACATCTATATATTATTTTTTGTCATAGGTATATTTATATTAGGCATCTAAGTTTTGTTATTGGGTAATAGAATTCTAATGTTGGCCATCAACACTTTTATATCGATCATCACCATTATTTTATAAAGAAGTAACATTTTGATATTGGACATCAAAAATAGTAAGGATCTATAATGTTTGTGTGGTTACATTGGTTTATTATTTTACATAGTGATTAATATCTAGTGACAAGCATTGATACTCAAAATCTTATGTAGCATCAATAACATTATAAAATAATTAGTTTCAATAAGCTATATGGTTCCAAGTAATTTTATTGTGTTTTTGAATCATCTATACAATTTGAGAAATAACTATGTTCATTAAAAATTAAAATAGATAGATTGTAGGGTAAAGGGGAAAATGGTATCACTATGTTGATAGCTATCAACATTATGATAATAACTGATTACATACTAATAGATATAGAGATAATGAATATGACCATTTTAATGTACAATTTCAACTCCCTAGCTTCCCAAGGCTGTACCATTTTCATATAGAATAAGATTTTGATAATCTTTTTTAAATTTTCATAACGTTTTTGATAATAATCCATAAAAGTGATTATATTTATGTGTAGGAAATGTTTTAATGTGAAAACCCTTGATTCTCCCTATTATATCACTTGATTGATCACACAATTAACATAGTCCAAATTATTTCACCACCATTTTGAAACCAATTCACCTAGAAACCTCTAAGGTTATTTTATAAACTGGTAACATTTTCCCTAGGCACACATATAAATAGTAATAGTGGATTATATTTATTGAGAGGTAGGCCAACAAAAGAATTAGATATTTTCTAGGTGTTAGTAGAAGGTCTAGTAAATTTTGAATCCATGATTCATGGCATTGTGATTGGTATAATTATTTGACCGAAATTTGGCCCATAGACAACATGCATGCCTAACATAATTTCATTACTTGGATATCACCTCTATATGTAAGAATTTTAAGTAGTTATGGGAAGGAAAATATACCACAATGGTCTGGGTAACTTTGTTTTCCAACAAATAATAGGGAAATAAAAAATATAATCACTAAATTTTATTAAAAATATGGAGTGCATTCAAATCTAGGCCTAGGTAGATATAATACTACAATCGAATCATTGGTTTCCAAATAGCAACGTATTCATAGTGTGAAGTATATGGAAGTCCAATTGGAAAACTCCACCACCATGCCATATGAAAATATGTATAGATATGGATATTTATGAATGCATAATAGATATATTCAAAGACCTCATGATATTACATATAATAAATATCAAATAATATTATACAATCCTATATTACTATGTTATATATTAGACCATAGCTAATATTAAATGTTAAATAAACAATATATTAGATAAAATTTCAACCATAACACACTGTGTTTAATCACCTCAATGGATGTAACTTGAATCTTGTTATTTTTTATATGTTCTCTTGTTCAATTAATTTTTCAATCCAAAATCACAAGCCCAAAATTCTAGATTTCTCTTGGTTGGCTCTATTTTTCCTAGTGCCATTATATATAGAACAATGCAACCATTGGAATGACATTGAATAAACTTGAAGACTTATAGTTGGATTAATGTTAACATTTGAGGCTTTTCAACCAGTTAATATATGTGTCCCCCTATTGAATCTAAGGGGATTGCAATTTTGACATAAAGCTTAGGAAAAGACATCTTTCTCACCTCAAATAATGAATGTCATCATAGACTTGTATAATGCATTGTTAGTTATATCTTTATCAGTATAGATCAATAATTAGATTACATATCCATAATTAGGTTACTATTGATGGTCATTTTTAATTTTTATTCTTAAAATAATTTTGAATGTAATCTTTCCATATATAAATATAGTTCAAAATTAAAAAATAGTGTATAAATTTTATATTGGACATATATTTTATTTGTATTTGCTAAAATTTGGTAAAAGGAACACAATAAGTATTGTGCAGAGTATCATAATGGTTCGACTAGATCTCTTTATTTATTGAATTCTATTCTAAAAAATATCAATACCTAGGAAAAATTAAAGTGGAAGTGAAGATCAATTTTTAAGGCTTCCCTACATATCTACCTAGATATTACATTGTGATAAGTGTGTTTTCCCTTCTCTGAATCATAGGATAATTCCATTCATAAATAATGTTCACCAAAGGTTCCTTCTAGGATGGTAAAGGAAATACATGGTATAAATCCTTACATAATGATTCAACTAAACAAATGCAATCGAACATGATTTCAACATGGATGCACATCCAATTGGAAATCCACTATGTTTTCCAATTCCACCACCTATTTGGACCATGATGTCATCCATTGCCTTTGTCAGAGTGATTTAACCAAAAAAATATGACTCTTGAGAGCATGGTAGGAATATTAGTGCAAGAAGAAATGGTGGACACTACTATGCCTATAGTAAATTTTTAGTATCATTAATTAAAATGTAAAATGCAAAATACGAATTGCCTTCTTTCCCTAATTTTATGGCTAATTTGACTATCATTGATGTGGGGAGAAGACATCAAAGTCTACGACTCAATATTTTATCTTCCATTTATTAATAATATATTGAAACATATACTAATTACATAAAACTTTAAAATATATAAAAATACCATACTTAGATTCTACAAGAAAGGGCAAGACTATACTAAACAATTAGATAACACCTATCCCATATAATTTAATCCTACATATGTAACTACATTAAATTTTAAATTGGTACATTGATGTAATAATATTGTGTCAGGATACATGTTACTTATGTCAAAATAATGTGGTGACTTATTACAATGGTTCTTTTATAATGTGAAGCATAGAAAAAGACATAACGAAAGTGTATTTGATTGCATCGATGACCCATGTCTCATGTAAGAATAAAATTTAAAAAATAATCTTTACCAATATAAAATAAGTTACATAAATTTACTTTATGTAAGGATGAAACTAAGTGGTCAAAATATCTAGTGGTAGAATTCAAATTTTGGAGAAGAGAAGGGTGATGAGGACAATGAAGAAGAGGATCGAGACTCAAGGAAGGGTTCAAATCTTAGTCAAAACCTAGCTTTTTTTAATTAAATATGTATTTTTTGAAGTTTGTAGATATTGTTGCGGGTTTGGGAGGTATACACTACTACAATATATGTCTTTATTTTGTCCATACATCTCAACCCTTATTGTATTTAGTTCTATACTATATATGGACTTGTGGATTAATTGGTTGGTCCCCTTGTTATTATATCTATTACCTTTAGTATTGACTCTCTATAATATGATTTTTTAACATAATGAAAAATATGTGGATTTTCATTTATTATTTATCTCTCTATACCTTCTTGATTACATTAGTTGGTCTCTCAACACCCAACAACCTTTTGTGTTGAGTTTATAACCTTTTTTAGCAGTCTCAATTAAGGATTTGAATCAAAAAGACCTTGTAACTCACATAAATTATTTTATATCTTTGGAATTATATTAGAATATCATTTAATAGCTATGTATTTCCTAATAAATGGGTCTGGGATCCTACTCCATTAGGATAACTTCTACCCTTTTATGATAATTTTGTCTCTCTCCTAGTTCTTCTTTCAAATGGATTAGACAAAAAAGTTTATCCTTCCTTTTAGTTATTATGTGCATTTAGTCATGACCCATTTGAGAATGGTGACCCTATGTTTGGAATATGATCCCTTTCTGCTTTGTGGTGTGGCCCCTTCAAGGGACCTTCCATGTTTCTAGTTTTGATGTTTAAATTAGGTTGTCTCTTGAGGGATCTCTACTCAAGGATAACCTATTTGATTAGGTAAAGTGACCTCTATAGGTTTAATTATAGTGGTTTGAGATTGACTTGGTCAGAAGGTCATGATTATGAGTTTACCTTTTTTGTGTTATTGAATAGTTTGGCTCTATATAATATCAAGAACCAATTTCTAGAAATTAAGATTTAATTTAATTGAAACCTAGGGATTTTTCTTATAACCCCAAGCTTAATATGGGAATGGATGGATTTAATCTATAGATATAGCATAAGGGGTTTCCTCAATTTTATGATCAGGGCTTCAAATAAACAAATATGTCCTCTAAATATTTTTCAAGAAGAAGGTTAGGTTGGACCAAGGCAACATAATTTTTATTAAATCAAAATAAAACATTGGATGTTATCAACGGTGTAAACTAGACATTTTAATGTAATTTATTATCTTATTCTATCCTTAGGGTTCTTGTAAAAATCCTAGGCTTTTCAAGTTTATAAGTTTTTTACTTTTTTAACTTTTTATGGTTGGTTATAGCATCCCTTTGTGAATCAAGATTTCTCCATGGGCTACTATATTTTTTTTTAATCCTTGTTAAGAAGTGGGGGTCTATGAAAACCCTTTATTATTATATTTTTAATAGGTTTGGGGGTTTGAAAAAAACCCTAGTTATAAGCTCGGCGGTAGTACATTTTGAATGATCTTTACAGGGTTAAGGTTCCTTTTGGGATACTAATTCAATATATATTCTTTAGTTTGGACTTATTTGTTTTTGGTTATTGATCTAGTCAAAATAAGCTATTTTTTTATCCTAACTAATCTTGAGTATTAAGACATAGACCTCTTCTTTTCTAGTCCAAGATGGTTATCGTACTAGCTAAAATTGGATTCCCTTATCCTCATCCTTGGATGCTCTTGATGGTTTTATTGGATTTGGTTTAAGGTCCTACTTTATATCTAGTTGGTCTTTTTCATTTAATATTTCATTTTTATTATATTCTTGTTTTTTGTTCCTTTACTGAAATATAACATCTACTATAAGGGAGGTTCGAGCCTCCATTTATGCCTATCCTAGATTCCACACTAGTTAAAGGTGGGTCTAATCGACTTCCAATAAACTAAATCCGTTCAATAATATTCAAATTAAAAATGTATAAATAAAACATAATCAAATTTGTGTTAAAATTCATGTACATAATTCATCTAAAGTTTTATTGGTATGAGGTATATTTTAGTGTAGGTAAGGATAGAAAATGAGGTTGTGTGTTCTTTATTACAGTTTTCTATTGTGTTGTATGAAGAGGGGTGTTTTGGTAGTGATGGTGAGGGGAAAATATATCATATATGAGATACATATTTAGGGTAGCTATTAGCTTCATATGACATATACTCATTGAAAAGGGGTAAAAATATTTCAAGGTTGTGAGTCATTTGATTTTACATTTGCTATTATTAAAAATGAACAAGTGTGACATGAGTTTGATTTAATTATGGGAAGGATTTGAATTCACTATGTGATGGAAATGAGTGTTGAAATGTCATTGATATGGAAACAAGAGATAAATGTTCCAAAGCCTATACTTATAGTTATCTTCAATAATGTTGTGAATGTATTGAATACCATAAATATTACATCAAGGTTAAGAACATACAAAAACACCATAATCATACATGTGGAATACAGGAAAGCCCATAATTAAATTTCAAGTGGTGAACTATTTAAAAGTGAGATTGGTTGTGATGATGATGGGTAATTATAGGGTGTTTAGGGATTGTATATTATACATAAAATGGCTCATATTATATGCATTCTCCTACCTTAGGTCAATATTTGGATTTACATGCCATGCACCCATAAAAATTAGATTTTTACCTTCCTAGTTGGTTGTATATTATATGAACCATATTTTATTTCATTACATAATCACTCTAAATCTGATATGTAGATGGAATTAATAATTCCATGTTGCTAATGTATGGGTAATACATCAATGTTATGGAGTCTATCTTTGTTCTTTAATTATTATTGAATCAAGTGTCCAATATTTTTCAATGTACATGCAACGTGGGTACATAAGGGGGCTCATTTGGAGATGTAGTGAAAATATCATGCTAGAAGAGTTATTAGTCAAGATAAAATATGGTCAATTTGAAATCCTTATTAGATTTATATATAAAAATTAAAATGATGTTCATAGAAAAATAGTAAAATCAATTGGATGTTATGTTTGATGTAAAATAACATGGTATAGATTTAGACTACAGTAACATGTTTTGAAACATGGTACATTTCTATATTAAAAAAGCATATGACCAACATCATTGGATCTTAAGTAATTGATAATTTTTTTTTTTGTACTGATTTCTCTTTTCTTGTATATTTTACTTTAGTCTTATTATATGTTATTATTATGTTGGTATTATTATTATAACATCCTCATTCATTTGATCATGACATCTAACTATTATATCCTTTGATTATATTTTGCATTTAGTCTATTCTAT
>JARHVA010007045.1:635000-642500 GCA_037957365.1 Torreya grandis
TTAATTATGGTAGGGATCTATGTCTCATATATAATTTGAGTCAAGTATGTAATTCTTTTGATGTTTTTAAAAGGCATTAACATGTAAGATTATATCTTATAGTTTTAATTGATCCATGATGTCAATGAGGGGTATTGATAGAGTATTTAAGGTGTTATGAAGGTGAGCAAAGTAATGATGGGGAGTGATAGAGATAGGGTATCTCAGATGCTATCATACCCTATAAGATCCATATAGTGCAACAAACTTGGTTTCAAAGAAACTATTGGATTTAGATGATATGTGCCCATTAAAAAGGGATGCAAAACTTATATGGAGGTGACGTACCTAATTAGGAATTTTATATTATCAAGGGTAGATGAGGTCTTACATGGTACATTGGAATCATTTTAGTGATTAAAGGTTTTATGTAGTGATGAATTCATTAACTTTTTTCTTTATGTTGATGCACCAAGTCATATTTAAGTGTAAGCTCATTCAATATGCTATAACGAAAAGGAGTATATTCTCAAAGTATCCACTCAAAATTATTTCCTTTTTCCACACTGTCATTATAAAAATTAATATTATTTATTTATATAATACTAACATATATATTATTTAATCTAGTCTAATATGAAAATATTAAGCTTCAAAACTCTTTTTGACAAGATTTGAAAGCTCAATCTTTGAATCCCTCAATAGAATAATGCTTTTCACCTTACTCCTCCTTTTTTTGCCTATGGATGGATTTTATTTAGAAGATTCAGATTGGAGACACATTTAAAATATTATAAATATAATATATTACCCAAAATATTAAATATATTTATTATTTATATATTATACTATTAGGCATTCATGTAGCATGCACTTTGCAAAAGCATTGGTATTCACTTCAACCCCTATGAAAGTTACAACATAAAATACATAACCTATATGTATTACTACATAACATTATTATAATTACCAATAGAACATATTTTCTCTCAACTGGTAAATCCTCTACCCTGATATTCACATTATATCATGAATGATGGTCAATACAAATTTAAACCAATGGAGTTCTAATTTTGACATAGAGATTATGTAATGATGCGATATATTTACATGAAGATATCAAAATAAATTATTATAAATAATGAATATGGTGAAATATGTAAATATCATGCTTCATGCCATGTCATCAATGTTATAATTCAAGATCATAAACCATTGAAATATTTTGTAATGTATTCCCTAAGTAGAGTTCCTCAAGCAGTTCACTCAATGTTTACTCTCATCGAGCACATGCCTATGGTCATAAGGGATTTATCCATCTCTTCGAGGAGATTAGGTAATAAAAATAAATTGAGTAACAAAAAAATAGATCCTAAAATTGAATAATTCTTGGATGAAATCAAGGAAATATTAGAGTAAGTCAAATCTAAAAATGAATAGAGAGTAGATACAATAGTGAATAAAATGTTAAATAAAGAGGTTCTTGAGAAAATAACTTGATAGAAAATATATGCAAGATAAAAATAAATGGTATATTATCAAATCTAAAAATCTCAAAGAATCCTAAAAAAGATTGACCAAATTCATGATCGTAGTGTCAATGTAATATAAGATAGATAGAGTTAAGTTCTTAAGTTCTTCATCTGAGTCAACATCACCAACTACCAAGATCACCTTTTTTTTGTCCTTGATCAAGTTTTCCATGATTTCATGATCATTTTAAAAATTACCTAATATTTTAGATTTAATCACATGTTTTATTCATTTTACAATACTTTAATGATCATTTGTAAAATGCTCTAAATTCTCTTACTTAATCCTGAACTTGAATCGACTGCATGGGTTAGCAAAGATATTGGGATTGGATCTCATTATATCTCTCGTATGCTTAGTTTTTTCCTCATTATCAATGCTTTGACTTTGGCCATCAGTGGATGCTCATGGTTGTAGTCCCTTTTTTTAGGAGGTGGGCCTACCAGTTATATGATGTTAACATGTGAGGGAATTTCATTTTAAACTCAACAATTAATCCCATCATGACAAGTGTGGGATGAATGCCTACAATGTTTTTAAAGGAATAAAGAAAATAAGATCATCAATAAAAGTCAACTCAACCTATGGAGTATGCATAACCTAACACCCACCTCAAATATCTACCAGGTTGCCAAATCACCCAATGGACTAAGTAAGCTTGAGCATAGTATTGGTCTTGAAAGACCAATATTATACTTGATTTTTTTGGTATTAAATTCCTTTTCATAAAATATAAGGATCAATATGTGATTTTACACCCAAGGAGATATACAAATAAAAAACTCACCTCAACATGTATATGATGAGCTTAGTACTGCAATGGTTAGAATGAGCCCATGACTTCAATGTTTAGAGTAATCTCTAAAAATTGTCATTAATGATGGAGACCAAGATAGATTTTGAAATTTTTATAATGAGAATAAGGATAATATAATTCCCTGTCAAGTTGGTGAATACATGTCAAGTACAAGAAGCTCAAATTTTGTAAAGGATCTTGGATGCATGGCCTAGACAAACATAGTGAAGGACTAATGATCTCAAGTAATTATTCAATTTTTTGAAGGATACCATGGGTCCTATAGGGAACAACAATATGAAGTCTAGCTAAATATAATGATGTGAGAGTAGCTTAAAAACTAAGAACCTAGGTTTCATGAGACTAAAAAATGAGAAAAGGAGGAACTTGGTAATTGATAAAAACATAATGCACATGTTATAATAAATAAGAGATAAGATTTAATGAATCCTGAATAAAAGGGTAACTCGATAGTTTTATAGTGAGTTTAACCCTTATGTAGAGGTAAAATATCTTAGAGATATTTTTAAATTTTCATAATATTGATAGTTATTGATTGGTCCTCAATAACTATATTTTCTCACTCCAGTCGATCTCCTTATGCATAGAACTATTCAATTGATGATGAACACATCATCTCCACATAAAATTTTAGTCTATTTTACATCTTGTAGGTAATACCCCATACACTTTTAACTAAATGATAAGCATACAAAATTTTATTTCTATCAGGTATATGTGAGATGAATCTATGGATAATTTCACACATAAGATGACTGTATCATAATTAATAATTTAGGTAAACAAGTTTTTAAGAATAATATAATTTATTTTGTGGATAATTATTTTTTACTTACATTATATAGAAATGAGGTATGATATGTTTCAAGAACTAGGAAATGTCATATGGATAAAGGTAATGCACAAAATTCAAGGTTGTACATTCCATTACTAGTACCAAGAATACCATGCATAGATTTAAGTATGGACTATGTATTAGATTTACAAATACATAGATGTAATGATTAAATTTTTTTTGTTGTAGATAGGTTTTATAATACGGTTCATTTTATTTCATGTAATAAATCTAGTGATGCCACTAGAGTAACAATTTTTTTAATGTGTTTGGAGATTGCATATTGTTTTAAAAATTATTAATTCAGAGAGAGATACATAATTTCAATGTTATTAATTTATAATTTTATGGAAAAATATGAGAACAACACTTTTTTTTTGGTAGTGCACACCACCCAAAAAAATATCGATAAACAAAAATATTAAATAAAAGCCTAGGATAATTGTTAAGATGATAGTTGAATTTACCATGATATAAGTTTTTTTATAAGATTTATATAAAATATAAATAGGGAAATCACCATTTCATAATGTTTATGGTATAATGATAGATACCACACTCACTTTAAAAACATTCACTTATGATTGTATCAATGAATCCATTCATGCAATATTATACTCTTTCTAGTTCTGCAATCTTCTTTTCTGATCTTCCTTATGATGCTTGAAACCCTTACTAGCTTCTTAAGCCTTAATGGAGCTTTAGGTATTCAATCTACAGTATGCATCTATCTGAAGCTTCCAATAAGTTTAAACACATGTGATTCAATGTATCTAATAGGTTTCAATCCTCATATAATATATAAGACGCTAAGCTATTGAATTTTGTCTCTAAACTCCTTACCTTCTTTAGAAGCTTGTAGGTCTTATTAGGCCTAATTGTGCCTCCAATAGGTCAAAATCATTATTATCCCCTTATTAAATCTGAAACCAAATTTATTAAGGTCTTTCAAAAATAATAAATCTTATTCAAGCCTTATACCAAGTTATAGCACTCAAGAGTAAGGAAAACTCAACTTTGACTTTTTGACAATTTTTTAAAAATGAGCACCTGCAGGCTGATAAAAACATAGTCATCTATATCTGAAAATATATAGGTCATTTTGTCATAAAAACAATTTTATTAAATAAAAAATAATTTTATCTAACTTTTCCAAAAATAATTAAGTCATTTGGATTAGTATTTTAGGAGTTATGGCCTTTTTAGTGTCTGGGAACACGTTTTTATGAATTGTTTTAGAATTGCAGGTCTGTATTTTGACCATATATATTACCACATTGCTCCATTATATCTGAAACCACTAAAATTTGATTCATAACTCCAATTATAATCTACACACAAAATTTCATAAGTTTTCATTGAGTATATCTTGTGATATACTCATTCTTCCAACCGTGCCTAGTTGTCTGTCCACACAGGCCGAGAGCTAATTTTTTGAGTTTTGAAAGTATCTAAATGATTTAAAGACTTATTTTATTCTCATATAAACTATATATTACCATAAATACCTATTCCTCAGATTTTATAAGTCTCATTCATGTATTTTCACGTAAATCTAACCTTGGAATAGTGGACTGTGTGTTTGTCGAAGCACCCTGTTCACAACCCTGCTCATTCATTCTCACAATCTTTCATGCATTCTAAACTTCTTGAAACAAAACAAAAGTATTGTATTGTTTCTTATTTACAATAATTAATGGTTTCTCATTCCTTTTCTTATGCTAATAGATATTCATTATTCTTTATGTTCAAAGAAACACACACATAGATCTGCATACTGTGTAAGTCAAACCTCTTATACATGAGAGCACTGTTTCGATATAATAACATGAAAATAAAATATTTGTCTTCTTAATCAATCAATAATACATACAATACAGGAGTTAAAATATCCCATGCTCAATGGCTTAACAAAGCCTTATGAGATACTTCATTTCTTCTCTTTTTCTTCACATGCAAACTCCTCTTTCTCCCTTCCATTCTTACATACCTTGATCTCCTGATTCACCTCTCTATCTCTCTGCCTCTCTTCCCTACGTCCCACTTTCCTCCTTTGAATGAATTTTATTTTTCTCTTTTTAAAAGCCTCCTCTCTAACCTCTATGCCCAACTTGGGCTTAAGATAAAACAAAAACAGTTTTTAAATTGCAACAAAATACTAAGGTTGAAATATTTTCAACCACTCCTTTATTTTCTCAATAGCCCCAATATTTAATTTTTACCTTTAATTTTTACAATTACTCCTCATTAACAACATGTTGGAGGGAAAAATACAATAAATTTAAATTTAAATTCAAACATGACTTGCATCCCAACATAACCATGTCTTGCATGAATTTTGTATGTAGATGCTCCTGCATCATACTCTCCCTCTAGAAATAATTTGAACCTTAGTACAAACGAGATATGTTCTCAATGTTTTAGTCTTCACTCTATCCCATGATCCCAAGGTCTTGTTACCAATACAAATGCTTGTCTTTGTTTGGAATATTCTTTGTCCTTCATTTTGCTTTTCTTCCTCTTTAGATATGTCCTTCTTCTCATTTATTTCTCAGCTGCCATCTCCCGCTTCCATGCTTCTTCATCTTCATACATGTCTTCTAGATCTTCTTGTTGTTCTTGGTTCAAAAATTTGTCCATCGAACTATGGATTTCATTCATCTCCACAACTTTAACACCTACATTCACAACATCAAAGGCAATGTTAGAAGTAAAAACTTGAGACCATAAAGTCTCTTGGCTGCCTCCACTCTTCTGCTCTTTGGCGAAAACTGCCTTTGCCTCTTTAGTGTGATATTTTCTTGCTTCACTCTAACCAATGGTGTTCTCATCATGGCTTGTGACTGTATGTAGCTCTCTTGAAGAACTAAAGAGCTCTTTTAACATTCTCATTTCTTCCTTTAGTGAGCTCTCATCTATCTCCCCATTCACTTCATCAAACTTGGGCTCATCACTCACAAGTATTACTTGTCCTTCACTAACCTTACTCTTCATCTCATCCTTTTTTATCTTGTCTTCACATAAAATAACTTCTTCAATATACTCATCAAATACAATTGTAGTATCCTTACCTTGTGTCTCCTTGCTCTCTTCAACTTCTCTTTGAAGCCATCTTGTTTGTTCTTTGTTTTCAATGAGGCATTGCTTTGCTGCATACTCTCCCCTTTCCTCATCATCCATCCGTTTGGAACTCTCTTCTTACTGCACATTAGTTTTCATACACATTTTCCATTCCTCATTTTCCATAAAAATATCATTAAATGATTCAAAAAAATCATTATCCCATTCATTGCAAGCAATTGACTTACCTTTCATCTTTGTATCCTCATGCTTTACCTCATTATTCTTTGAGAATTTTTCTTTCTCACCTTTAGCCATCCATACCTTCTTCATAGCTTTAGGATGACACTTGTTTAATTTACCAACCAATTTCCACTCTTTGACATCTTCATGTTGTTTTGTTTGATAGCTGGCCTTGCTCACTTTGCATTCTACCTCTTCCTTCATGCTTTGTATTTGCTTCTTGCTTGAGTCTTCATCTTGATTGAGCTTTGTGTCTTTTCTATGTGTTGATCCCTTGAGCCATTTTGGCACTTTGTTACCATGTTATTTAGCTAACACTGAGATAGCAATCTGGTTTATATTTTCACAATCTTGTACAGCTGCATTTATCCTAGAAATATGATGAAAATCAGTCTTAGACATCAAATTTTCTTCTTTAAGTACCTGTTTCTTGAATGTGTACTTCTTCAACCATTTTGACATTATGTACCCATGGTTAACTGATTTGTGTGAGGACTTCATCTTCCTCTTACCTCTTCTATCCTGTGTATTAACATCTTCATGCTCATAATAATAATCAAAATTAGGTCTTAACACTTCATTTACCTCTTCGATGGCTTGTTCCATGGAATAATCTTTCTCTCCCTTTATTCTTGGCTGTTCTCATGCCTCTTCTTGGAATTCAATGGCATCATGGAAGTCATCTTCATCTTCCATCTCTCCTCTTGCTTGTATGGGTTCCTCAACACCCTCCTCATGCATTAACCAAGCATCTCTTCTTCCTTATCAACAACAGAAAACTTTTTCTTTTCTCTTACACATTCACTTGTGCACTTGGTGTCTTCTCTTGCACCAATTTATTCACTCTCCAAGGCCCTTCTCTTGACTTCATAAGGCTGCTCATACCTGTAATTACCCATGCCAAGACAACATTAGATATAAAAATAAGAGACCACAATGTCCCTATGAGTGTTCTCTTCACCAACACTCTTATCTTTTAAAGTGCTCTTCCTGGCACTTCATCTTTTCTTTCTTCTCTTCTCTTGTTCTCCTC
>JARHVA010007045.1:650000-652500 GCA_037957365.1 Torreya grandis
TTCACAAAGTTCCATTATAGATCCATATTTTTCAAATCATATTGAATTCATAGTTATCTTCTTTACTCTTGGACTCCAAAATTGACACCTTGAATAATTAACTAAGGAAAATTGAATACTAAAAAGTGCCATGTTCTTTGATTAAATAAGTTATTTGTAGCCACTTGGGTTTTAATAATCCATATGGTTACTTAGGTCATTTTTTAATGATGTATAATAGTTATTGATGGATAATGTGAGTCATGAAATATAATTGTCTATATTTTATCTAAATTCCTTTGAGATTATTTATGTGGGAAAATACTTATAAATTTCTGAAAATTATCACGATGTTTTGGATGCAAAAATGATTGTCTTAGAGTTATAAGTTTTTGTAAGTTTAGTTTCCATTTTTGTGAGAGACTTCCATTATTCTATTAATGAAATTTGTAGAAAATTTAGTACAATCTTCCAATTAGTTGAATTTCACAACAACTTGGTCATGTAACTATAAATTCTGGTTTGTAACCTTTCTCATAACTTATGTTTCAAAAATACTTCTACTATTGTAGTGGTTATATGTGTAATAATATTTATTTCTTTGATCTAATTCATAATTGATATATTATTAATGATTTTCAATGCTTCATTTGAATGAGTAATAAGATCTCTTTTAGGTTTCTATTTTATTTTTTTGAATTGGCATATATAGTATAATGAATAAAATATCTATTAAAAGCATCTATTTCTCCATCTATAAATTTTCACAAAAAAACATCCATGTCTTCCTTTTATGTATCCTCATCACTATTATTTTTTCCTTTCTGAGTGTCCCACTAGCCTAGAAAATATTATTTCATGTCTTCTAATTAAAAATTATTCATTTAATTTTTCATCTAAAAAAGTACCTCAATGTAGGAATGTTGAGATAGTTGGACAAATATGTTTTCAAAATTTTACAAGAAAAAATATCCTTAAACTATAATCATTATTATCTAGTATCAATATAATTATCTCCAGAGAAATTTTGAATCCCCATGATCAACTTTTCATCAAAATAAGAATTCGAAAGATTTTATATGACACATTTCTACCATAGCACCTAAAATAAAATCATGTTGAAAAATAGTTTTCATTTTTACTTTCAAATACACAAAAAAATAATTTATTTTCTCACCTAAAATAAAAGACATGATTTTTTTATCACAAGTCACAAAAAAAACCATCAAAAATTATTTTCATAGAGTCAAATTGAGATCATGATATCTCCATAAGTACTAATTAAATTCCTTAGTATAATTATTTTTTGTAAATATATAAAATTAATGATTACTACCATGAAATAATATTTTTAAAAAAATTCTATGTGAGGAGATAAAAAAATTATACGATCTATTTTTCTTATTCAAAAAAATAAAAAAAAAACAAGATATCTCCCACTTTCTAAATTTTCTACTCTAGTAGAGGATATATATATAAGTTTCCTCAAGGGTGCAAGGAATACTGGAAGAATTATATATTATTTGATAAATGTTTTATTTTCATTTATGGAGTATATTCCCTTTTAAGTGTGTGATGTGGTCATCCATTACTCTATGATTTGATTTGGTAAGTGTTTTATTTTGAAAGACCATGATTTATCAATATTTGAGTAAGACAAAACCATAGCACATGATACTAAATATAATTTATGAGCTAACCATAATATTAAAATATAATAAAACATACCAAAATATGATTTTGACTATGATTTTATAGATGTTAGAAACATGTTCTTTTAGTTGAGTTTGATACTAGAAATAATGATGACACAAATTATCCCTAATTATAGCATTTGATATTGTCACCATGTCCACATGGAAACCAAAAATAGGTTCCTAAATATATAAAGGTTGATAAGCTAAGATTACAATTCCATCTTCTTGGTTGAGTTGGTGAACCTTCATTACATAGGTAGACCTGGATTAGTAGTCTTTGATTATCAATAGTCCTTCCATCTTGAAATGTGTAGGTGACTTATTTGTCTTTTAAATCTTGAGATAATAATACCAATTATCACCAAGATCATGTAGATATCTCTTATTGGATCATGGCTCTATCAACTTCTACAGCTCCAGTACCATCTACCCTACCATCTCTAAACTTCTAGCTTACATGGTTGGTTTTCAGTACCCCATTATTTGACTCCAAGACTGATAACTATTAGACACTATTTTATAATGGGATTGGTCAACCTATTCACTATTGGGTAAAATTTTATAGCTTAAGGACCACCATTAAGACCTCATATATTCCAACAAGTATGAATCCCATGATTTATTTTTTATGTTCAATAAAGCCCCATGATAGGTCTACATATTAGATCAAAGCATGTAGGGAATACATGAACTACTTTTTACATACTTTATAGGCTTTTGATGTGTATATTTTCTAATGCATTGTATATTGTTTCATAAACTGTAAAGGGGGATCAATAACTCTAAGCTTAGGCTTATAATGACTAGGTTCGATGAGATGGGGT
>JARHVA010007045.1:660000-755000 GCA_037957365.1 Torreya grandis
CGTGTGTGTGTGTGTGTGTGTGTGTGTGTGTGTGTGTGTGTGTGTGTGTGTGTGTGTGTGTGTGTGTGTGTGTGTGTGTGTGTGTGTGTGTGTGTGTGTTTGTGTGTGTGTGTGTGTGTGTGTGTGTGTGTGTGTGTGTGTGTGTGTGTGTGTGTGTGTGTGTGTGTGTGTGTGTGTGTGTGTGTGTGTGTGTGTGTGTGTGTTTACCCACACATATAAACAAGGGGATTTTATTTAGGTGAGCTAGTATTGCACTTGAGTTGTAGGCATGAATAAAATTTAAAACATCAAAAAAATTATCCTCCATTGAATGGTCCTATGTAATTAATACCATGTTTATTAAGAACAAACATTTATGTATGGATTTGGATGGTCAAGTTTTGGATATTATTGACTATGGTTGCAATAAAAAAAAATTTACTATAGTGTACATGTGTTTTAGTTTGTTCCTTCATTTTTTTGTTATGGTTCTCTTATTTCTTACCTTAATATGTGATGTAGTAAAAAAAATGTTTTTATATTACATGGAGACCTTAGGATTTGGTAAAGAATTAATTTTGAGGATTCACAGTGGATGTCAATGCTCTATGTTCTAGATAAGGCACAAGTCTTTCTATACAAAGAGAATTCTTTGATCTATTGATATCAACATGGGGCACCCCTCCCAAATTTATATTCAATGTTAGAGACTAAAATTTTCCATAAGATATTTATATCCTCATTATTCATAATATGTGTAATTTTCAAGGATTGAGAAGTGTTTCAGAATTTGTAATTATGTTCCTTATGATTTTCACTATTTTGTTTGTTCTCTTTAGTATGGTATATTATTATCTATGATTATTTTTATTACATAGATATATCTTAATTTTTTAGGTGAAATTTCATTATCAGAGAGTATGGCAAGTTTCATTTTGGTTGAGAGATTATGAGATTTGAACATAGTTAAATTGACCACATGAAACAACTCTTAGAACACTGTAAGTTGTTTTATGGGAACATGAATATCATAAGTTTTGATTTCCAATTATATTTATAAAAATATTACTTCATTGTCACTTTAATATTTATAAATTTTATAACACCTTACTAGATCTAGGTCATCATGACACTATTATATTTCCCTCAGTTACTACCCTTATAAATCCTAGTTCTAACCTTTATATTAACCCTATTTTAAAAATTAACACATTTTGAGGATCTCATTTTCATAAATGTTTTAACTAGGAGTTTTTGACCTTGTGTATCTTGATGGTTTGTCACATGTAACCATTTTTCAAACCCCTTTTGATTCATGATTGTTTTTGTCACCATGATCATATGCTTTATATAGGTTTTTTTTCAC
The DNA here is from genome assembly GCA_037957365.1 of Torreya grandis. Taxonomy (NCBI): domain Eukaryota; kingdom Viridiplantae; phylum Streptophyta; class Pinopsida; order Cupressales; family Taxaceae; genus Torreya; species Torreya grandis. Next base: position 661,346 of record JARHVA010007045.1, read on the forward strand.
ATGTGGAATTTACACTATGTTAAGTGTTCAATTATGGACATCGAATGGGAAAATAATGTGTAATTTGTAACATCATGGGAATGCATAGTTCAAAGTTAATGTAATGAAGATTGTATGAATTCTATGTTGCATGGCCAAATAGATATTACCATGTCTTATGTGCACAAATCTATGTGGATCACTTAGATCTCAAAAAATTGGTTCAATCAAAAAGAAATAAAAAACTACAAACCCCATGCATGATGAAAATATTCCACATGTAATGATAAATTATTACAATGAATGGTTTATAAGGGCATAAAATACGAAATTTTCTTTCATATTACATTGGTATGTTTTAAATCATAGAGTGATTTTGTGGAAAATTTCAATTCATATAAACATGATAATAATATTATATCCACATGCCTATTTATGGGCCACAATTTTTGTTGAAAGGGTTGAAAAATTTTCGTGACTCCATGGGTGATGTAGACATTTATCTTTTAGAGGCCATAACTTTTAGTTTGGGAATCTTTTTGATCTCTAATTCACTCTAAAACAAATATCATGAAAGAAATAATGCAAAAATAACATTAGATAATGATTAATTTTAATTCTAACATGTTTTAAGTATTTTAATAAATAATGTAAGGGTTTAAAATTACATTCTATTATTTTTAGTCATGTTTTTAATATTGAAAATTGGATAACATTGTAACTAGAAAGGAAAACGAGTTGAAACTTAGTGAACGTTGTGAATTTTAAGGTTAGGGTATCATTTGAATTATTTAGGGCCATATGATATTTCATTTAAAAGTCACTAACAATAGTAGTGGTTAAACTTGTATGTAATAGTTACTATTATTAGTAGTTGATAAAAACATGTTTAGTAAATTCTAGGTAGATTTTTTTATTTTTTTTGGTTTTTTAATTTATGTATGTTAACTAAAATTTTAATTTAAGTTTTATTTAAATAATCTTATATATTTATTTTAATTTTTTTCTCTAATAACCAACAAATATTATTTTTTGACAAGATTTTTAGCTGTGCCTATTGAAATTATTGATTTTCTAGTTCCTAGATTCATCATCTAATATCAAATAAAATTTGAATATTTGAGGGAATATGCTTTATAATTTTTAGTTGGTTTTAAAATTATATTTTGGGAGTAAATTATGTGATTGAATAATAAATTAAAATATGACAAGAGAAAGAAGATAAATTGCATATGTGAACATAGTTATACAACAATTACAAACACAAGTAGAACAATTAACTAAAATTACCACATAAAAAAATGATAAAGGAAAGAGAGAGATGGAATATTGGAATAAATAGATATTATATAATAAATTTAGAGAGAAGAGTAAAAACAATAGCATCCACCATCAGTTTAAGAAAGGATGGTTAGTGCCTTCAAGGGAAGGAACACAAGAATCAAAGTTGAATTTTAAGAGTATGGAGTTAATGTAAAAATTGAGTATTTGATTATTTTTTCAAATATGATGTAATTTTATTTTCCAATATGTCTTAAAATATAAAATAAAGTAATTTTTTTGTGCACAAAATTTAATGGTTGTTCATTGATTTGGCGAGATCACCTAGAGAAAGAGAGAAAAATAAAAAGGTAAAGAAATGATCATAGTTTTGAGAAATATAGAGAATTAGTTGACATATAAAGTTACTTTTATATATTATGCATAAAACCTATACATAATATCTCCATATTTAAGTAAAAATTACCACACTATAAAATACTATAATATTTATTTTTATAAGATATCTATATGAGTGGAGAATGATGAAGCAAAACAACTAATGAGAAAAAGGTATGTAATTTTTAAAAAAAAATATATTCAAGAATAATTAAAGATGCATAAAAAAAATATAATGTAATAGAGTTACCAATTAACTTTGGAGGTAGAATAACATAAACATAGACTAGGTTATAGAAGATTGATCAGGGAAAAAAGAGGACAAACATAGATTCTATTAAGAAGACAAGATGGTTTCAATCCCACTAATGATGTGTTTCATTCTATTATAGGACAATCATATTTTATTACAAAAATACAAGAGGATAATAGACAAGGGTTCCGATATCATCAAAGTGGAAGAGGATTTTTGAGACGTAGAAGACATGGTGGTAGAGGATGGAATATTCTATTCAAACCTTATGTATTTTGAAGATGTGGAAAATAATGACACATAGTGTTTAAGTGGATTAATTTTCAAGAATAATAAATAATGGAGGAATATTTTCCAAGAGTTAATTTTATTTAGGATGACACAAAATAAAAAATATATAAAATGTATAACAATGCACATAGGATAAAATATTATGATGAGGAGAATAGTAATAGACTCCATGAAATATCAAGTGTAGAGTAATGAAGGTTGTGATTCATGAATATGCATGAATATTTTTATAAATTGGTTTACTTCGAGATGTAAGATATAAAAATTAATTAAATATTGTGTTATTTATGAAAATATCATTTCTAAATAAATGGTATATAACCTAGATCTATTATGCAAAAATCGTTTTAATCCTTACCAGATTTTGAGGTTTAAGAAATGGAATGAAGGTACATTAGATAAAATTTTTTTGATCAACTTTTATATAATAAAAAATTACAAAGATGAAATATGTTGTTATGGTATCGTAATAAATGCGTGCCGTGTGTTTCTAGGAAGGACATGATAATATGATAAAAAGGCAATTCAAAATCGAGTGAATAATATGTATACATTTCATAAAGGTGGTATAAATCTAATATTAATACCTTATAAATAATAAGGAAATCTATATATCATGATGTCCATGAAATAATTTATCGGATATATTAAGAATAAATGTTGTAGTTATGTAATAAATTAACATATAGATAAGACATAAAAATGGAGAAAACACCAAAATAAGTAACAAAAGTGCTGAAATAATATGCAAATGTGATGAATTACCATATGATTTAACACCAAAGATGGATATTTATCATTATATAAATTTTATTGCAAGATTGGTTCTACCTAATTTAATAGGATGAGTCCAACATAACATACAATGTTAAGTGAAAAGGTTATTAAATTGGTGAGAAAGGGTGTAGTGAGGTATGAAATGAGTCCATATAAAGATACAAAAATATTATTAACTCCAAATAAAGATACAACAAGGAAGATTTGTGTGGATGGTAAAGAATTAAACAAAATAACTATCAAATACATATTTCATATACCTCACTTAGATGACGTAATGGATGTTATTGCAAGATAAAAATACTATATAGTAAGACTTATCTAAGGAGTGGCTACTTTAGAATTTAGATTTATGAAGAAGATGAACAAAAATCAACATTGAATACTAGATATGGATTGTTTGAGTGCATGGTGATACCACATCAATTATCTAATGTAACCAGAATGTCTATAAGGGAAATGAAAATAACTATACCATATTAAATTGGTAATTTTATGGTGGTTTATTTGAATGATATTTTTACATTCATAAGGAGTAAAGAGAATAACTTGATGTATTTTAAAATTATACTATAATTATTAGGAAACACAAAACTATATGCAAATCTAAAGTAGTGCAAGTTTATGAAAAATAGTTGAGTAATTTTAGCATTTGTAGTTTCAGAAGATTGTGTGAGAATTAATGAATAAAAAGTAAAGGAAATAATTTAGAGGCATATTCCAAGAAGAATGTTATAGGTAAGAAGTTTCTACCATTTAAAAATGTTTAAAAAAAAAGATTATTACTTTTATTGGATATTTTTCACCAATAATATATTTCATGAGTGGAAAATATTTTTTCTTGATAATGGAAAGCTAAAAATTCTGTCAATTGTTGAAGAAAAAGGATTGAATTTTTTTTTAACATGACCAAATTTTAACAAAGTGTTGGAGGTAGATTTTAATTTTTCACATGTGGGTATTGTTGTTGTGTTAACTCAATAGGGAAGGATACTAAATTATATCAGTGATAAGTTATACAAGTTAAGATATAATTATTTTGCATATGATGTATAATTTCATACCATTGTACAAGTGTAAAGGAATTATCTTATTCCTCAAGATTAAATAATACTTACAAACCATGAGTCCTTTAAATATGTGAATACTCATTTCAAGTTAAATTGTATACATGTAAATTAGGTATATTTATTATAAGTATGTAATTTATTTTTAATCATAAACTAGGAAATCATAATCAGGTAGTTATTGTTTTGAGAAGGTGAACGTGACTATTAAATATTATTTTTAGTGAAGTATTTGGATTAAATGTTTTTAAGGAGTTATATGATACTTATCCGATATTTGGGAAAATAGGCAAACAATTCAAGAATCCATTAATGGCTAGTATAAGTGATATTTATATGTGTTACCTTATATAAGATGGTTATCTATTCAATGTAAAATAATTATGTAATCTAGTTGCATCTATGAAATATAATAATATAAGATAATTAAGGATTAGTCATTTAGGTAAAAACTTTGGTAAGAAAAAAATAATTTATTTTGTGGAGGACAAGTATTTTTATCCAATGTTGGAGAGAGATGTGGCAAGGTATGTTTCAATATGTAAGATATATGTAAAAGTAGATAAAGGTAGTACTTAAAATGGATGGTTATACATACTATTACTAGTACCAAGAAGACCATGGATAGATTTGAGTATGGACTACGTATTAGGATTTTTAAACATATAGAGGTAATGATTCAATTTTTGTTTTTGTAGTCAAGTTTTCTAATATGGTTCATTTTATTTTGTGTAATAAATATGGTGGTGCCACTAGACTATCAAATATATTATTTTAATATGTTTCAAGATTGTATGGTATTCGAAATATAAAACTTCTAAGTCATTTTTGAAGGAATGTATGAAAAAATATGAAAACAAAACTATAATTTGGTACTACACACCAGCCATAAATAAATAAACAAACAAATTTATTTAAAAAAATATTGTGAAATTTGATAAGATGTATAGTTAGGGAGAATATCAATTAATTAGACTTGGATTTATAACAAGATGATTTTGTTTATAAGAGTTCTATGAATGGATAAATAGAGAAATAACCATTTATGATGATTTATATTATAAATCCTACTGAAATTTTATATTTGTTTTATTCACCAATTATAGAAAAAGTTAGTGGTAATGCATAATCATTTGCATATCACATACAATAGTTACAAGAAGATTTAAGAATAACTCTATAGGTAAGAACTGAAAAGTATAAGGATGTGTTAGATGTAAAAATAAGGCCAAAGTTATTTTAAGAATGATGTTTTTGTGATGGTATGTTAGAGAAAAGATATATTTCCCTAAGGGACATATAATAAGGTTAAGTACAAGAAGAATTGTCTATGTAGAATTGTGAACAAAATCAATGATAATGCTTATGAGGTGTGTTTAATAAATTTTTTTTAAATTTATCCAATATTTAATGTTTCATATTAACATGCATTACAAGGATTAAAATTTGAAGCAAATAATATGAAGAATTGCATTAAAATCAAAAAGTACCAAAGAATTAAAAAAAATAGCACGTGTTCCACATAATAAGATAGTAAACACAATATAAGGAAACTATAAAAAGTATTTGTGGAAATGATTATAACAAGAATATAACATTTGTATTTTAGAATTATATTGAAAAATAATTAATGAAAAGCTTATATTTATGGTAACTTATATGATCTTAATTTTTTTCAACCAAAGGATAACGATGTGGACATCTACCTTTTAGATGTCATAATTTTTTATTTGGGAACCTGTATAAGCTCTTGTTAGAATAAAAATGACTATTGTAAAATAAATAATGTATAAATAACTTACTGCACTATTAAGATCATTTTAAAGATGTTTGGAAGGCTGTAAGTCGTCATCTAAAGGTCTTAATTTACATTCTATTATTTTTCATCATATTTTTAATTCAGAAACTTTGATAACTTTCTAACCAAAGTTTAACTAGGGTTGAAAGTCTCCCAACATTATGAATTTTGGTTTTATGGTATAAATAAATGATTTTAGACCCATCCAATCTTTCAAATAAAATCTACTATAAATATAAACAATTAAACTTGAATGTAAAAGATACTAAAAATATAATCTACTAATAATAGTAAGGTCAGTTAACTCTAGGTAGCTTTTTGCTATATTTATTTTCTTTAATTTTTCTATACCAAATATAATTTAAAATTGAGGTTTAGATAAATAGTATTATGCAATTATTTTAATTCATTAAAATATAATTAATAAAAATTTTGCTTAACAAAATTATAGGTTGTACCTGTTGATGTTTTTGTTGTTTAGTTATTAGATTCATCAATAGGTGATGATGAATAAGAGGCCACCATGTTGATAATTTTTATTGGAAATATAATGGAAAGTAGAGGACATATCAAAAATGAAAATTTTAAGGTTTTTTATTCATGGATAATCATGAATTTCTATGTGTTTCACTCATAGATTTCTAAGATAATGCCACGTGTCAAATCAATATAATCATATTCCATATGGATATCATGTATTATAGAATGGTCATGAAATATACATGTGAATAGAGTGTAATATATGATTCAATTGGTTTGTTCAATTTTAAATATCATAAAGAATCCCATAGAATATTAAAATTTTGAAGTCCATGGCCAACAAGCATCCACTATGTGCTGAACAAATGAAGGATGTGACATGTCACTCAAATAAGATTTAAAATAGTGTGAAAATATAATAATGTTAATCTAGATGAAAATGATACAATACTCCATATACCATGTGTTCACAGGGTCATTCAAATATTTATAAAATATTTTGAGCATTGATCTTGACAAATTTTTGTTTCATGATAAATTAGGAATGATTATGTATATTATTTTCATTAAGCATGTCAAAAAAGGGATGAAATGAGCCCATGAACTATTTATCTTAATGCAATGGAATTTAACAATGTGGATAATAAATATAATTCATTTAAAAGGGCCTAAACTGACTTTTTCACATGATTTTTTCCATAAAGAACTCCTAAGGAAAAAATTCTAGGGCTAAAAAAATTGATAATAACTCAATTTTTATATCTACATTTTGAGCATGGACAACATTTTTTAAAAGGCTTAGATTGGAGATACATTGTGGTCACAAGTTTGAATTGAACTAGTGTGAATGTGGAGATTTTTTGTCAATTAAATTTCATGGTCATATTATTCTCATAGTAAAATAATTATACATAAAGTAGGACGATCACTTGAAACAAATAATGGGGATTGATTTGCATGACATTCAATAATTTATAAAGTGTTATTATACAGCCATATTTATCAAATCATATTGATTTCATAGTGATCTTAGTTATTCTTTAAGTCCAAAATCATCATTATTAATAACTAAGGAAAACAAAATAATTAAAAATGGCCCATTATTTTTGATGCACTTGTGATTTAATATTCCATATGGTTGCTTGAGTCATTTTTAAATGATGTAGAATAGTGATGGATGGATAATGTGAGTCACTCAATTAAAATGTCTATATTTAATTTTAATTCCTATGAGATTATTTAATTTGGAAGTATTTATAAATTGATGAAAATTTACCTCATCATGATGTTTTGGATGTGAAAAAAATTAATCCTAAAGGTCTAAGTTTGTCTATGTTCAATGTCCTTATTAGTGAGAGCCTTGCATAGTTGTATTAGTGGTATTTTAGAAAATTGTGTAGAGTCTTATAATTGGTTGAATTTCGTAATCAATTCATCATGTAACGATAAATTTTTGTTTGTTACCTTTCTCATAACTTCAATTTTAAAACTTCTTCTACTAGTGTAGTGGTTTTATGTGTAATAATATTTATTAATTTTATCTAATTTTTAATTTATTTGCTCTTAACAATTTTCAATGCTTCATTCTAATGAATAATAAGAACTCCTTCTGATTAAAATTTAATTTTTATAAATTCTTTAAGATTCTACAATAATTTTTGAAATTGCATATCTATTTTGGTTGTTAATAATATAGTTATCTAAAATCTATATGACCCAATGCATTTTAGGTATTATTCATAGTACATTATATCACATTTTTATACACTTAAAAATACTTTACTTTTTGAGACCTCTTATCCCTTTCCTTCTATATTTTCTAGAGGTCTTAATTATCATCCGTCCCTTTTTGTATGTGCTACTTTAATTCAATAAACCTATGTGATTTTATGAACATTAACATTTCATGTTCTAAATGTTTTTTATTGTATTTATTTGTTGCAATCTTGGTCTAAAGTCAAAATACCTAGCAGCTAGTTTGGTAGTGATAACAAATATGGTGAAATAATCACAATAGGTAAGCATAAAATTTAGACTTTTGTTCTTTGAAATCTCTTGTGTATTTTATCCATCTTTTAGATTGTTTTTGAGTTTCTCCACATGGACTAGAAAAAGCATACGATTAGATACTAGGTAACCTATCATTTATTGTTTCCCCAATTTTTATCCAACTTGTTGTGAAGTGTTAATAAACAATGCTACTACACTGACCTATTCTTTGACTCATATTCCTTGACCTAATAAATCTTGGGGTGTGTGTTTATACAGCCACCTATGATTAAATAGGTTTGTTTATAACAAGTGAATTATGATATCTATTGATACCCATAAGGGATAACCATCTCATAGTTAAATGAAATTTTGGATCTCATTAATTTTTCAGACCCTAATGATAGATAATATGTAGAATCTTAAGGAATTAGGATATTCTTTTCCCTCTGTCATTAAGTTTAATAATATTTTCACTAGCGTTTATGATCTCCATGATAAGATGACTAATATCTTTGAATCCTTAAATATATTTCCTCCTTATCCTTAAATAAATTTTTGTTCAAAACTATTAAATACCATTCTCTTAACCTCCCCATGAATTAATTAAAACATTTGAAGATAGGCCATTCTTGGCATTCTTGAGGATCTCACTCCTTCCAATCATTTTACCTCTTATCCCAATAGACCATAATTATTGTATGTTATTGGAACCCAATATACATGGAAAAAAACTAAAAGATTATTTTATATTAAAATATTATTATTAAAAATAAAATTATAACACGTCATATATATAAAAAACAATAACCAATGTAGAAGGTTCTAAAATAGCTTTAAAATTGGTAAAAAATAAAACTATATTTAAAAACTTAATCTAAGATGGCAATGTAGAGCTTTAGAGTTTGATTTTAAAACAAAGCATTTAATCCTAATCTTCACACAACATCATCATTAACACCACTTTAAAAATATTATAAATTATAACTTTTTCAAACACTCTCACTTAATTTTTACCATGAACTTCTTTAGAATCAATAATTCTCAAATGTTGTCTGAGGCTTTCAAAACTCTCTTGTGCTAAATCCTTTGTGAATATGTTTGTAAATTGGTCTTATAAACTACAAAACTCAAAATGGAATTGTCCATTGTTCACCAAATCTATGATGAAGTGAAACCTAGTTTAAATATGTTTTATTCACTTTTGAAAAACATGATTCTTTGATATTGCAATTGCTTATTTGTTAAAAGAAAATATTGGTGTAGAATTATGCTACTTATGCAATAGATATGTCAACACTCTCCGTATCCAAAATACTTGACATGATACTGAAATTACTGAAACATAGTCTACTTCTCTTTATGAGATTATCATTATAAGATGCTTCTTTGATGCCCATGAAACCACACCTATGGTAAAATGAAAAACATATCTAGAAGTAATCTACCTATCATCTATGTTATTTGAAAAATCACTATCAATATAGTCAATCAAATAAAAATAATTAGTTTCGAAATACAATATTCCATATCCTATTATTCTTACAACATATCTCAATATTCTATTCCCAACTTGAAAGTGTTAGTCTTTTGATGACTCCAAAAATCTTAATATTAAGCTAACTACATACATAATATCTAGCCTTGTAGTTGTGAGGTATATAAAAATTCTGATGAGTCATTTGAACATAGTTTAATCAACCTTCGATCCCCTATCTTATTTATTGAGTTTTATACCTATAAAAATTGGAGTTGGTTTTATATTTTAATTCATCTTGAATATTCTTAGCACATCCTTGGTACATTTAGATTGAAAAATTTAACATACCACTATATGAATGAATAACTTGATTGCCCAGAAAATATTTCATCAATCATAAATCTATCATTTCAAATTCTTGATTCATTGTTGATTTGAACATGTCTATAGACCAATTTCTAGTAAATATTAAGTCATCAACATATAAACATACAATCAAAATCTGAACTTTTTTGCTGATTTTTATGTAAAATGTAGGCTCACAACTACTTCTATTGAATCCATTACCTATCAAGTATGAATCAATCTAACTATACCATTCTCTTGTTGTTTGTTTCATGCCATGAATATATTTATTTAATTTTTATACCTTGTATTCATGTCCATTCATCTAATAAGCTGCTGGTTATTCAGCATATACTTCATATTCTAGGACACTAATCAAAAAAGCTGATCTAACATCCATTTATTAAATGTTCCAATTACTTTGTGCTAGCATGTCTAAAACAATCTTAATTATATCAATTCTTGTAATTGACACAAGTGTCTCATTATAATCAATTTCATATTCTTAAGAAAATCCTTTTGCTACTAACCTCGCTTTATACTTGTCAACTTCTCCTTTTTCTTTAAATTTGGTCTTATAGATCCATTTAACTCCTATGTTGTCTTTATCTTTAGCTAGATCCACTAGTTACTATGTTTTATTTATTTCAAAGGAATCCATCTATTCATCCATAGCCTTGATCGAATGATCATCCTTTGTTGCTTCCTAAAACTAACAAGATCATTAGAGAATAACTAAAAATTTGAGTATACGTCTAAATTATTTTATCCTTAATCATAAATTTATTTTAAACTTCTTATTTTCCTACCTATGTGCCTTGATCTTAATGAGGAAAGTGTAAAATTTGATTCATTAATTCCTTCTGAATTGGGACTTGTATGTACTTATGATTTTCTTGGCACAAAATATATGTGTTCTTAACTCTCCCAAATTAGTTATTTTTAGATTTCTTCTTGGATTACCTATTTTGTTTATGAATTTGGCTGTGAACTTGGTTGGCTATCGTGCACACCTTGTTCTACAGATTCTTCTTCCTCTTGATGTATTACTACTTCATCTATAATTATTTTATCAATACTTCCATCTCAATATTCCTTTTATCCAAATATTTAGCCTCTCTATTAATGATTACCTTCTTGGTAATGGGATTGCACAACTTGAAATCTTTTCACTCCTCAATATAAAATAAAAATAATAATGTTTTCACCTCTATCATGCATCTTTCTTCTTATTTATTCTGGCACATGTGGATATGAAAAACATCAAAATAATCTTAAATAAAGTTCACTATGTTTTATACCACTCCATACTTCCTATGTAATTTTATTCTTAACACTCTTTATAGGATAACTATTTAGAATATAAAATACACATAAAAATACTTATACCCAATATTCATTGGATAAGTGTTTGGCCTTCAACATATTCCTGACCATGTTCATGATTGTTATGTTATTCCTCTCTTCAATGCCATTTTGATGTGATGTGTATCTTGTATTAAATTGCTTCTTAATTCCATGATACCTAAAAAAATTTAGAAACTCATTTGAAGTGTATTTAGCAACTCTATCTCACTTGAGTAACTTAACGTATAAACCACTATATTTTAAATCCATTTCTTTAAAATCTTTGAATATTTTTAAGGTTTCAAACTTCTACTTGAGAAAATATATCCAAGTTTTCCTACTAAATTAATCAATGAATGTTAGAAAATACAAACTTACTCCTAATTTTATAGTCTATATAGGTCCACATATATCAATGTGAACAAGATCTAATGGTGCATTTTCTCTTTAAAATACTCCTATTTGAAAACATTCCCTATGTTATTTTCTAAAAATACAACTCTCACATGAACTCTATGGTTGATAAATTAGGGGTAATCATTTCACCATTTCCTTCTTATGTAATAAACTCAAATCTCCAAAATGTAGTTGTCCTTACCCTATATTTTCTAACCATATCAAACATAAATAGGCTACTTTTTAATTTACCTTGGGCTCTTTTTGGCTTGGATTTTCACTCTTGATTTGAAGTGGGAATATTTGGTACCTAGTCATCTCAATCTTTGCAATCAACCTATCACATAGAAACCTATGAAGTATAGTGCACACATTATCTTTGAATGATACTTTGTAACCTTTCTACACAAGTTGCCTAACACACATGAGATTATGCCTCAAAATTGGAATAAAATAAATAGCTAGAATATATTTTATTTCACAAAGTTTTTTGAAAATATTAATCACACCTTTATTCTTTAGTGATACCTAATTATCATTACTTATCTTCACTTCTAATCTCACACAACTATCTAAACTTGTAAACAAATCTTTGTTTATTGGCATATGATTATTGCATCTACTATCTAAAACTAGATATCAATATAAATCTATTGAGGAACATGACATATAGTAAATAATGAATCAAATACGTATAAAATTTTACATTTTATTTACCCTCATTTACTTATTTATTTGAGCATTGATATGCATAGTTATCAAACTTCTTTTAATAATGACACTAAACATTGGATTTATCATACCTTTTAGAATGATGATGATACTATCTACATCCTCTTGAACAATAAGTATTGAGATTTTGATTTGTCTTTCAAACCTATGACATAAAAACATTCTCTAAAATGGAATTATTATTCCTATTCATTCATGATTCATGAGATAATAGAGACCCCATCAACTCATCGTAGATAGTTGTGATATATATTTGGATTATTCAATAACAAAAATAATAGAATCAAAATTATTAGGTATACTCCTGATAATATTTTCTACAAACTTTTGACAAGGTATTTATTCTCCATGTAATCTTATTTGAATAAAAGCATTCATTAATTGACTAAAAAATTAGTCTATAGATTCTGAATATTTCATCAACACATTATTGAAGTTTCTCCTAAGATATTTCAATTTAGAAACTTTTACCTTGGTGGTTCCTTAATAAGTTCTTTCCATAAAATCCCATGCCATCTTCGACCTAATTACTATTGCAACCCTCAAGAAACTAGATTCGTCTATTGCCTGTTGAATAAATAATAACACTTTTCCAACCTTCTTATTTTATCTAAGATACTCCTCTACTTCTATCAAACTCTGATAGGTTTCCTGACTTGCAAGATCTATTAATTCATTCTCCACTAGATTCCTAATAAAATCAAAAATTATCAAGACAATAAAATTACCAATAGGCCAAGATCTGAATCAATAATAAGAATTAAATCATATTAATTACCTTGAATTAGTTATAAACAAACCATGATTAAATAATCCTTAACTTAAAATTAGATTTGACATGCAAATTTTTTAAAAAAACTAAAATTTGAAAAAAAAATTGTTTTTAGTAGCTGTTATTTTTCGTAAGTTTTACATACAAATGCATATAGCTATAAAATTATCCCAAACTAATATAAAACTTTAAATTATCCTATTGGAATAATTTCAAATAAATTTCATGTTCATTCATAAAAATATACAATATTTAAAAAATCAATAAAGTGCAATTTCAAACCCTTAGATGATCACATTTGGGCACTGAAAAATATTGAAAATACCTCTAAGTGGAAATCATAGCATAGGTAGGTAACTAAATTTTTGTGAAAATAATTTTTGTGCATGGAATATCTCAAATGAAGTAACAAGTCAAATTTTATGGCCTCTAAAAGATTGGTCCATTTTGTTTTGCATGATTCTCCTTTGGTTGAAAACAACTCAGCTTATATGAGTTACCCTGATTGTACTATTACAACTTTTATTTGTCAATATTATTTATCTCCTATTTTTTTTTCTTATTTTAATCCTTCCCACTAGACCAATTATGTGTTATACTTCCCTTGCCTTATGCTCATTGTCTTCATATCCAAAACCTCCAATATCTTTTCCTTCTTTGGAACTTGTCATTGTCAATTTAATTCTTCATCTTCATCATTATCACCATCTTCTCCTTGGAATTCATATAAATATATAACATTAAATACTAGAGAGATATCAAAATTCTCTAGTAAACTCACCTCATAATCATTGTAATTAATTTTCTTCAAAATTTTACATGGACCAATTTTCTTCTACTTCAACTTATTATACATGCCTTTTGGAAATATTTCTTTTCTCAAGCAAACAATTTACATCTCTCCTTATCAAATACCTTGGGTCTTCTTCTATCATCTATTGATGCTTCATATATCTCATTACTTTCTTGCAACTTCTTCATGCTCGTAATTATTGCATATGATTTGAAAACACTTCTACATCATCAATAATTCAATATACAGTTGGCAATTATACTATATTTTTAAATACCCATATTATTTATCCCATAAATAATTTGAAATGGTCATTTTCCTATTGATCTATTCAGTAAAATTTTATATGCAAGCTTAGATTCTAGTAAAGACAAGTCCCATTGCCTAGGCTTCTTTTCTACCATGCATCTCAATAAATTTCTCAAGCTCCTATTCACAACTTGTGTCTATACATCTATTTGTAGGTAATATGCTATACTGAATTGTAACTTAGTACCCATCTTCAACCATTAATTCCTCCAAAAATGACATAGAAATTGCATGTCTCTATCTAAATTAATAGTATTTAGAACACCATGCAATCTCATAATATCCTTAAAGATAAATTCTACAACTCTAGTCAAACAAAAAATGGATCATTACCTCTCTATGTGTCTGGTAAACCTAACACAAAATCCATACTCAATTTTATCTATGGTCCTCTTAGAACTGGTAATGACATGTTTAGTCCAATATTTAATATATGTCCTTTAGCCACCTGACATATCTTTCACACAGAAACATACATTATTACATCTCCCTTCATCTTTAGCCAAAAATACTTTTCATCCACCAAAGATATTATCTTCATCTTAGAAAAATGTCTAGCCAAACCTCCACTATGTAATTCTCTTATTATATTATCTCATAGAGACCCAACTGTAGTGCATTGTTATTTTCATTTAAAGAGATAGCCTCATTGTATAAGATATTCACCATGATTAGTTTATATCCCACCTATTAATATATTTTTGCACTTCTCCACTACCCTAACAAAGTACAGATCAATATCATATAATTTTTTGATAGCTTTAGTTATTTACTTCACTCACCATAGTAGTTAATAATGCTACTCTCTTGCTCAATGCATCAATTACTTGATTATCTTTTCCTGATTTATGTTCTAACATAAAAGTATACCCCTATATGGAAGAAACCCAATTTGAATGAAAACTATTTAAATTCATTTTTGTATTGACATACTATAAAGCCTTATGATTTGTAAATAGGATAAACTCTTTAGACACCAAGTAATGCCTCTAATGTCTTAATTTTTTAAAAATTGCATAATTTTCAACATCATAGGTAGAGTACCTTGTTCTTGCCTTATTCAATTTCTCACTAAAATATGCTAATTACTTTCCTTCTTGATTCAACACAACACTAATTCCCACAAATGAAGAATCAAAATCAACCTTAAACACTTTGTTAAAATTTTATAATGCTAAGATTTATCTTTCTATAATATTCTTCATAAAAAATTTAAAGCTTTATATGTCTTCTCTAGTCTTTGTATATTCCTTCCCTCTCATGCAATTTGTTATTGATGCCAAAATACTTCTAAAAATTTTAATAAATTTTCAGTAAAAATATTCCAAACTATGGAAACTTCTTACCTCTGCAATGTTTTTTGGAATAGGCCACTGAACAATTGCCTTTATCTTTTCTTCATCCATTCTCACACTATCTGCTGAAACTACAAATCTCAACAATACCAAACTATTCTACATAAACCTACACTTTCTCAAAATTGCATAAAACTTCTCCTTTATTAGCAAGTCCAGTACCATTCTCAAATGGTGTAATTGTTCTTGTTTAGTCTTATTTAATATAAAAATGTCATCAAATCAAATAACCACAATATTACCAATACATTCTCATAGCACTATATTCATCATGCTCATAAGTGTGCTATGTGCATTAGATAATCTAAAGGGCATCACCATCCACTCATATAAACCATCCCTAGTCTTGAATGTATTTTTCCACTCATTTCATTAATGATTTTGAAAATAATAATAACCACTCCCTAGATCAATCTTGGTAAAATATTTTTCTCTTGTAACCACATCCATCATATTATCTGAATGAGGCATAAGAAATTGATAGTTGATTATAATTTTATTAATCGATCTAATATCCACACATATTCTCCATCCTCCATCTTTATTTGGAGTTATCAATGTTGGTGTTGCACATAGACTCATACTCTCCCTTGTCACATTATTTATTAATAATTTAGTAACCTATTTATTTAATTATACATGTTCTATTGCACTCATCTTATAAGTCACATGATTTGGTTGAACTGATTCTAGAATCAAATCAATGTGATGCTAAATATCTCTCTTTGGTGGTAAGCCATCTGGTAACTCATTAGACATAACATATACATATTCTTTCAACATTCTTGTTTCTTCTATTGATATTTTTATCAATTTCATGTCTTCATTCTTTGCTATTAATATAAAACAATAACCCATCACCTTCATATCTTGGATAAATTCTTTAGTAGAGTACATGCTTTATATCTTCTCTTCCTATTTAAGAGGTAAAAAACTACTTTTTTACCACCTTTTTAAAAAGTGTACATGTACTTTGCTCCATCATGAATTACTTTCCTATCAATATCCCATAGTCTTCCCAATAATAAATGGCATGCATCCATCAGAATAACATTTTACCATATTTCATCATTATAACTTATCCTATAGAAAACTTGATTAAACACCTTTTATCTATTGTAACCTCATTCACTTTATTAAACTATGAAATAATATAAGGATTACGATGATTTTCACATTGTAAATTTAGTTTCTATATCATTTATTTAAAAACCATATTTTCACAACTACCACCATCTATAATTACTTTATATACCTTTCCACATAAAGTACATTTTATTTAAAAAATACTTAATGATAGCCATTCATCACCACCTTATTTATTCTACACTTGTTCCTTCTTTGAAGATATCATTTTTCCTCTCAAAATGAGATTCTTTCAAACATCTATTGGTGCAACTTTAGTATTTTGTTCTTCTATCTTAGCCTCAAATACATTCGCCCTTGGGTGATCCTGTCACCTCCTTTATTGATCTTGATATCAAAGACACTCAAATGTTGTGTGTCATTTTTATCCAAATATATAATAAACATAATATCTATGTTTATTAAAAAACCATCCTCTATCACTAACATAACCTCATCCTCTCTAAAACCCTCTTCTTCTTTGTTGCTATTGAAATCCTTGCTTATTCTTATCTTGCCTTTTTGCACCACATGATGATTCACCTTTATTGGTATTAAACCCACCTTTATGGTATGAAACCTACATCATCCCATTATTTGAGGGGATCAACCTCTTCTTGAGTGAAGAAACGTTCTTTTGAAATTTTGTCTATTTAATTTGTCTTCTACATTCAAACCTAATTGATAAGCCTCCTCCACACAAAGTGTTCTATGCATACTTAATTCATATTAAATAGTAAGTTTTAAACCATTTATGTACATTATAGCCATCTATTCTTTTGTTTCATCATGATCCACCCGTATATAAATCTTATATAACTCATCTGTATACTCTTATATATTGTGATCTTTTTACCTCAAATTTTGAAATCTTTTATATCTAGTTTACACATAATCCATAGAAAGAAATTTATCTTTCAACTTCTTCTCCATCTTTTTACATGAATTAATGTTCTATTTACCCTTTATCTATCTCTCTTTTTCCAGGTGATCTGACCAAATCATTCCATAACCTTTTAATTTCATGCATGCCAACTTTACCTTCTTTTATTCTCTCATATTCTTCTACTCAAAGAAATTATCCATGCTATTCGTCCATTCTATCAACTCATCTAGTTTTAAAATACCTCCATAATATAGAAGATCAAACTTTATTCCTTCATTCCTTCAATTCTAAAGCCTGAACCATCATCTCTTTCATCGATGGTGGTTAATATTATTATTTTTCACCTTTCTGAATTTCTTCATCACGATCTATGTCTTGCTTGGCTTCATCACCACCTTATCTTCTTCTCTAATTACTAATAACTTATGATCCCTATTGCTAATGCTTGGCTTTATTGTACTTGACTCTACATATCTTATATATTCCATTTCATATGTGTGATACCTCATATTCCTCTTGCCATTTCTTACTCCACCAAGATTCAACCTTCTTCAGATATTAGATAATAAAACTAAAACCTATCAAGATAATAAAATTACCAATAGGCCAAGATCTGAAATAATACAAAAAATTGATTTGTATTAATTGATTCAAATTAATTACAACCCAAACCATGCTTAAATAAGTGTCAACTCATAATTATTGTTGACATGCAAAAATTGGGAAAAAAAACTTCTATTTTTAGTAGCTATTATTTTTAGAAGTTTTTCATGCAAGTGTATGTAGCTCTAAAAATATCTCACAATAATCTAAACACTAAAATTAGGTTATTGGATCAATTTTAACTTATGTTCATGTCCAGTCATAAAAAGATACAAATTTACAAAGTAGGAAAATCTTGAAAAAATCAATAAACTACAATTTCGGACCCTCAGATGGTCACCTTTGGCCTCCAAAATATTAAAAAGACCTCTACGTGGAGAGCATGGCTTAGGGAAGTAATGAAAATTTTGAGATGATCATTTCAGCACATGAAATATCTCAAATAGAATTATAGTTCCAATGTTATGGCCTCTAAAAGATTGGCCTATTTTTCTTTGCATTATTTCCATACATCCTATGAAAAAAATAATGTTTTCATTTTGATTCATCAAAAATCCTAATTTCTATCTATAAAGGTTGGAGTTATAGAATGAGTAATGATATTGTTTGATACCATGATTTTCTACAACAAAATAAATATGTATTTCTCCTTCTTGTTGACTATAATTAGGCATTTCCACATACCTTTCTCCCTTTGTCTTTTTTGACAAGTACACAATAATAATCTAGTTTTGCTTTTGGCAGTGTGGATCTTGTTGCTCACCAATCACCACAGTCCTCTTCTTCCTACACTCCTTTTGAATTTGCTACAATATACCAATATGTAGATTGAAATTTCAATGACCCAATTGATTAATTGATATTTTATCTTCCCTCTTTTATTAATTTTTGTAGCATTTCATGATGGTGACTAGACTGTGCAATCTAATACAGGTGGTAAAAAATATTAATGTTTGCTAGAGTAGGTACATCAGTTCGGATGCTCGGAAGGCACATAGACTACATAGCAAATACAAATATTCATAATGCTTATTAGAAGGATCTAGATGATCATAGAAGAAACTCCAAAAGTTTAAGATGAGCCTAGGAGATCCCTACAAGAGATTAAATACATTAATGCTATAGTAGAACAAAAATATATTCCACAAATTACAAGATCTTGAAAAAATTAAATAAAAAGTGAATCATTAATGTTGGTGGATAGCAAAATTCATTGTGAGCTGAATCATTAGCATCCTGACATGAGTAGTTTAGATCATACACTTCCAACAATATGTACAACAAAATATGAATGAAAAAAATATATATATAATATTAATATATATTTTTTTTAAAAAGAATAATAAAAAAATAAAAACGTTATCCTAAATAACAAAAATATCTAACAAATAAATAGGACAAAGAAAACTAATAAATAGTTTTAAAAGAATCAAATAAAGATTATTAAAAAAAAAAATCAAATAACCAAACAAACTACAAAGCCACCAAGCAATCAGGCAATAATGACATTCCGAAAATAAAAACTAACTTCCGCATAAAAAGAAGACTATCAACCCAGTCCAAAATCCTTAAATAAATGCATTCCATAAGTGTATGATGGAAGCTCACTAAAGAAGAAATTCGTGCAACATACTAGTTTTATTATCAATCCTCATGGGTTTACTATTAGAGAAGAGAAGACAAAGATCCAAAGAACATACAATGTTAGGTATAAAAACATGATGTAAACATAAGCCTTCCGAACCATGTTTTTCAGCACTTCCCTCTTACAATTCAAGAGGTTACACACAAAACTCTAATCATTTGCCATCAGGTGATCAAACGGATATTCTGACCATTTTCCTTTCCTGAACCCATTTTCCTTTGCTGAACACTAAATTTGGGGAGACATCAACAAAGCTTAAGATTTATCACCACTACATAGTAGTCGATTGACTACTCCACATAAGCCATTCCACATTTTCAATATCATCATTCCCAAACCTAGGAACAAAGTAAAAGCCCTAATCGAAAACGTGATTACTGGACAAAACCGGATTTGAAGCCAAATTTCATACCTCATAAGAGACATTCAGCACTTGCAAAATAGAGTTTAGTTTTTGTTCAAGAAAATGAAAGCTAAGAAAGAATTCACTAGAATTCACAGACATCAGTTATGTTAAAGAATACCGAATAATTTTGTTTGATTAAAGTTAATTATATATTCTCGGAATAATGTTATTATTGCTAACAGTTCAACCATCATTAAGATAGAAATTAAATTAATCATATAATAACAAATAAGTCACAATTTTTTTATATATAATTAGATAAAAGTTACATTACTTTTTTATTTTTGTTATTAAAAAATTCCTGTTGGAAGAAATGCAGCATACGATGTTTGTTTTGCGTTCAAACATACAAAAAGACTGCAACAATGACCCATTTTTATATGATGATTTTCCATTTGTTTGGCTTTGACAAACATAAAGCAGCGCTGGAAAATCCAACATTCCGGAAGGACGACAAGTAGGCTTCCCATATGACAGCCAAATGAAGCCGCGTGAGACAATTGGCCTTTAAGTGTTCGTTGCTTTATTAAAAAGAGAGAGAGAAACAGGAGCATTTTCAAATTATATACATTCAAATTTATATAAAATAATTAGAAATATCAAAAAATTAAAATTTATAAAATTATAAAAAAATTAGAAAACGATATATTTTTTAATTGACTGCTTACAAGTTAACATTAAAAAAAACAAACATCAAAATTATTAAATATGAAAGAAATTTAATCATGGACCACTTAAAGGTACCGACTGACATTCTTTATTTTAATCCTATAAAGTAAATTGAAAAAGAAGTATTAAATTTCATTTATTTCATCCAGTATCATTCTTAGTAGCAATAATGCAGCTTTTAATGACTTTGGAAAGTTTTAGACATGGCCAACAGTTACAAGATATCAATGGGTAAGGTGACATGTCATGCAACTGGTCACCAGTAAAAGGATATTTTATTGTTTCCAATTTTATTCCTGTTTTATAAGCATCAAAATTATGTTTACAAAAATATTAGAGGAATTTTACTTCATGGATTTCTTTAGTTCAGTTTTAAGATTGTTATTATTAGTTTTATAAAAATTATATTTTTATAATTGAAAAATCAATAATAGTTTGTATTAAATATTATATTTATTATGAGAATTATGAAAAACATTATTAAGTTTTTATAGATTTTAATAGATTTTTAATTATAATAATCAAATTTGTTTATATTTATTTATTTATTAAGTATATTTGTTAGGCATATTAAATTAGATAGTTTGGAACATTATAATTGAAATTTTCACATATTAAAAGTTGACATACCTAAACAAAATTGTCCTAATGTGTAAGTTAACATACAATATATAAATATTAAGATTTATTTCCTTCAAATATTAAAATCTTTAAATTTTATTAAAATTTTCATATAAATTTATTTTCTTTCTTTCTTTCTTGTTTTTTAAAAATATATTTAACATTCTCTTTATATACTAAATTTATATTTATCTTATTTTGTTTTAATTATTTAGTTGGATTGGAGTTGGGTTATCTATCTAGACATATGGTGGTAGATGGTGACAGTGTTATGGAAAAAGATTAACTTGTTTCTCATGTTCACGTATATTGGAATCTTTATCTTTAGATAGGGTTATTGGTGTGATTACGATAATTATCGTCTTTTGACGTCCTTATCTTTGTAAATATCGGTATTATTTCTATAATTTTAAATTACAAAATACTCCTATTTCATACATGTACAGAATAACACAAAGACATTAAGTTTCATAATCCCCTTTCTTTGATATCGATTTATTACCATATTTTAAAATATAAGTTTTAAAATATATAAGACCATTTTTAGCAGTATTGCTCTGCATGAAACATGTTTTCAAGCCATGCTTTTTCATAGTCCTTTGCATTTTTTTTATTTTTACCTTGGATGTAAATGAAAAGGCCTTATTTGCATTTGATTTCATAGGTTTAAGAATTCTTGTCCATTTATTTGATTTGTCGGTAGCTATTCTAATTTTCCAATCTTAATAACCATTATTTTTTAGCTTTTCATTCAGATGTTTCTCCTTATTTTCTAAGTGTTTTGAGTTAGAGAGATTGAGCATTTTTTACATAAGGTATTTATAATTTCATATTTTTTTGAAGGATAGTGATGAGAGTTAATTTTAAATAATAAATATATTATTTTTCTATAAAAAATTACAGAAAAAGTACTATCAACTTTTCTGCAATGATAACCACCAAAAACACAAAATGATTTTTTTTTTTCTGTTTTTATTATTGTCTAATCAATATTAATGTCATCTATAAAAAGATACCACTACTTTCATTTATGATGGTGAAGATTTTAATACAATTTTTTCTTTTCATAAATATATTTTAAACATTGATCTCTACTAATAAATATTGCTTATAAAAGTTAAAGTATTTAAATAATAAAATAAATTTGATCATAATATCTTTAATAATGACCTCATTTATCCATTTTATCATTTCATTAGAAGAAATTTATACCAAAAAAAAAAATCACATTAAAATTATCCAATAAATTAATATCATCCAAATTTTATAATTAAATCATATTAAAATTATCTTATAAATTTGTATGATCCAAATTTCATCATTAAAAACATTATTTTAAAAAAATGTAGAATCTTCAATGAAAGATAATAATTTCTTTATTGATGACTTTCACTTAGCTGCTAAGTTATAAGTTGTAGAGTCAATGGAGTCCGTAATAGCTCTACAAGGAAGTCGTTTGTATATCTTAGGGAACCTTAAATCCTAAACATACTCGTTTTTAATAACCGGCTTATATTTTACTTTCCTATTTAACAAAAATTTATTTAGTTATTAGTTCACACCTCTTGTAACCTTTTTCAACGGTATCATTTTGGGCTTCGATATAGCTACCAATAACTTTCCAATCTTCCATCATATTCTCCGCATATTTCTTTCCATATATTTTCACCATCGTCTTACCATTATTTGTTTCAAGTATGATTAAATCTTAGTTATTAATTTTCTTAAGTGCTAGACCAAATTAAATTAAATTGTGCATGCTTACTGTCTTATGTTTTTGAGAGGCATATAAAATTTGACATTATAGAGATAGTGCGGATAAGGAAAAGAGGGACCTGTGAAAACTTAGGCGAGCAGGTGCGTAGACCGATTGGATAGCTGGCAAGGGATAAGGGTGGAATGGGAGAAGTGAATGAAAAATGAAAATTTAATTTAAAATACAATAGACATAAAAGCTTAAAAGTCATGTTGAAAGTGAAGATAAAAACTAAATCACAAAAACATATGCAAGAGGTAAATTAAAGGGGAATGAAAGTTATAATAAAATAATAATTGTATTACGATAATTACTTAGGTGGTTAAATCAACATGTCATTTACGTGAACTAAGAGGTGACCTGAATATTCAGTATAAGTGTGTTGCTGAGAAACAAATCGCTTGTGTCATGTATGCCCATCACATGATATCTAAATGAATGCATCTCGATCATAAAATATGTGAATATTTTATTATGTGTTTATATAGGCTCTTGGGAGGTATACCCAAAAACAAAACATTCGGAGGATGATATATGACATTGAATTTACAACGAGACGAGTTGCAGAAACAACGTACATGTTAAAAAAATAATCATTTGAACTCTTAGAACATGTTAAAATTTCACTCAAAAACAATTATTTTTAATGATTACATAATTTGTATGGACGTAAAAAAAATATATAAATACAAGATATAAACATTTTTATTTTTTAAGAAAGATTTATTGGTTTGGAGAGGACTGTAGATTCGGATTTATATTAATGTAGATGGTTATCATTCTCTTTGTCATTTTTCAATTTAATTTCTTAAAAATATTTAAAGCTACATTAAAAGTTACAATTTTTGACCTAAAATTGTGTTTTTCATTTGACATCTCCTTCATGATAGAGCTCTTATAGGAAACCAACTTATGAAAAGGGGGTTTAATGACCCCTTTAGATGTGTTTTATATATGAATCATGGAAAAAAAAAAAAAAGTCATTTGTCATTTTCATGTCCCTTCATTACTGAGTATTTTGGGCATTTTAAGGATAGATATTTAATACTTGATTCAAACCCTTTAAAATTGAAGCCAAATTTTCAATTTGATGTCTATTCTAATAATATTCTTTGGGCTTTGCGATGGGATTATTTTTGGCTTATAGAACATATGGAAGGAATGAAATGTTAAAATTTTCAAGCATAGGGCTATTGATAGTGTAACACTACTAGGGAAGAATGGGAGGATCTTAAGACTCTTAAAAATAACAAGGACATAGTAATTCTCAAAACTGATGAAAGGAATGCTACCATTGTCTAAAATTGTATTGATTAATATGCTAAAAAGATTTATCACCTAAACAATAGTGATAGCTATAAGAAAATCTGATTATAACCCAAATTGTCACATTATTAAGAATGTGACAAAGATAATAAATTCATCTTCTTTGGTTGAATGGACTAAGATAAAACTTATCCTCCAATAATAAGTAACCCTTAAGATCTATGGTGCTCTAAAAATATATAAAGAGGGTATCCCATTGAGGACCATTGTAGATGTAATCGATTCCCTTTCTTATAGTCTTGCAAACTTTTTAGCAAATAAATTGAAATCTCTAGTAAGTAAAATGTCCTGTTTCATTTATGACTGATGAGATTTTGTTGAATTTATCAAAGATAATAAAATTAAAAATAATGACTTGTTATTGAGTTTTGATGTGGTTTATCTCTATACAAATTTTCCCATTAAAGATGATGTTGAAGTGGTCCATAATTTTATGAATGTTATAATCGGTTCCCCTTTGTCCCCAGTGGTTTCCAATCTTTTCGTGAAAAAATTAAAGATAACACTCTTTAAACATTCCTATTGAAACCTAGGTGACATAAGAGATGTGTGGATGACACTCATTTATATTTATAACATGGTATAGGTATTCTTGATTAATTGCATACCCATCTCAATAGTTTGTTACCCAACATAAACTTTACTAAAGAAATTGAAAAAAAAGGATCAACTTCTTTTTTAAATATTCTTTATGATGATTATTAACTTGTATATCCTTTTCATGACGAATCTTAAAATTCTTTTTAAATTTTGTGAGAAAATATTTATAATGTTTAATAGGTTTATATCTAAGTTTTATATTATTTCATTTATTTTAAAATTTTAAAATTTTTATTTATTATTTAAAACAAGATTAAATATATGTTAAATATTTTATTTTATTTTTATTTTGAAAAATAAATTAATATTTTGAAATATTGAATGAAATTTGTATGGAAAATGTTAATCAAACAATTGAACGATATAAAAAGACTCGTTCAAAGAATAAAAATAATAAAGGAAAAAAAAACTAAAACATAGAGGTATTTGTATTTCAAATTTATTTTAACATTTAAATAGTGTATAATATATTTTCATATGATTAAAAATATTAATTGGAATTTAACTGAATAATGCTTTGGCCATGTATGTAGTATTGGAAAATGGAAATACGAAATCTGAAACAACAAATTGATATCATAACATATTAAAATATGTTTGTTCTCTTAATAATTTTCAATAGAAGTTTGTTCTCTTCCATAATTTTATAATTTAATATTTTTTATAAATAAATTTTATAAAAAATAGGTTTTTTTAATTCAATGTACGATTTAAAACGACCTACATATCATTCATATGTGTTTGGAATATTATTTAATTATATAAAAATAGAAACCCCTTTTTTTTGTTTTTAACATAAAATAGGATTTTAGAAGGAGAAAATATTTCTTTTTTGAACATTATGGACCTTAAACAACAAATTTTCCTCGAACGGAGCCTTGATAATGTACAATTTAAGAAGGTAATAAGAAAACATGAATTATATATTTTTTATTGATAAATTAAAGTATTTTTAATTAGTAATTAAATATTTTTAAAATATATATTTTAAGTATATACATATTAATTATGCATATCAAGGATGAATTGCTAATTTCAGAAATTCAGTCTATCAAACAAAGGGTAACGTATACTTTTATAGTAATTAAAAATAATTATTTAAATTAAATATTATTATTTTAATTAATTATTTTGTATAAAATATTGAATTGAAAATATTGAAATCAAAATGTTGTGAATGTATTAATTTTTTAATATATTTTAATTTAAAAAATATGTAAAAATGATATGATTTCTAAACACATTTATATATAATACGATATATTTTTTTAATTTTTAAACTCATTTGTATATATTATGATATATTTTTTACATTATTATTTTTTAAATGTCACAGGAACTTGGGTTATTAACCAAGAATAAATTTTGTTAATAAAAAAGGTATTATTTAATTATATTTTTTAATATATATTTTTACTTTTTATAACCTATAAAATATTAAATAATTTATTTTTCTATTTTCATATTGCACAAATTGAAATTGCCAAAAATATAAGTACATCATAATACTCCAAGGATAACTTTCCTTGGGACGATAAATACATTGTCATGAATGGAAGCGTAGTTCAAAATATTAAGAAATAGATCCACAATTTTTCATTAGATTTAAGTTTCGTTCTATTTTTTTTGGTTTGTTTGTTTTTTTTTTGGGGTTTTGTTTTTTGTTTTTTTAATAATATGTTTTTTTTTTCTCATGTTTCATTCTATTTATTAATTTATAAGGGATTACAAAAGATGATTTGAAACATTAAGAATTAATACTTTTACACAATTTTTGTAAAGAAAACACTATTAATAATATAATATATAATTCAAAAATAAATTTGAATCATCTTAATAATTTTATTAAATGTTTTTGTTAAACATAATGAATAAACTATATAAATTTATATTTATTCCATATATCATATATTTTTTTATAAAGTTTTATAAGATTTAGGTATAAATATATTTGATCATTCATTTTTAAATATTCGTTAAAATAACCATAAATTTTTATATCTTTTTTAATGGTGAATCTTAAAATTCTTGTTAAATTTTGCGAGAAAATGTTTATAATATTTAATTTTCATATCATTTGATATTATTTTGAAATTTCAAAGATTTTATTTATTATTTAAAATAAGATTAAATATATGTTAAAATGGCTTTTTATTTATAATAAAACTAATATTTGGAAATATTGAATTAAATTTGTCTGGAAAATGTAAATCGAACAATTAAACAATATAAAAATACTTGTTCAAAGAAGGATACATATTATAGAAGAACAAAAACTCAAGCATAAAAGTATTTCTATTTACAATTTTTTTTTCTCTTAATGTATTTATCTATTTCATGTTATCCAACAATAAACTTTATAATAAATTGGTTGGCCCTTTTATTATTATTACTAATATATGTAATAATTTTTTCGATTTAATATGATTAGATATGTTAATTGAAAGTCAAATGAATAATGTTTTGGCAATGCATGCTATATTGCAAAAGGGAAGTACGAAAACTGAAACAACAAATTGATATCTTAACATATCAAAAAAGGTTTATTGTCATGATAATTTTGTATTTTCTTTTTAATAAATAAGTTATATAAAAATTAGTTTTATTAAATTAAATATACAATTTAAGACAAGCCAATTATTTTGTGTGCTTTGAGTTTTAGTTGAATATTATTAAATTATATAGAAACCCATTTCCTCTTTAACTTTAAATAGGAATTTGGAAGGAGAAAAAATATTTCTTCTTTAACCATCGACCTTAAACAACTTGAATGTTTCGTCGAACAGGACCTTAATAAAGTACGATCTAAGAAAGTAATAAACAAATATGAATTATACTTTATTTATTGTTAAACTAAAATGTTGGTAATTGATAAATTAAATAGTTTTTAAAGATACATTTCACTAATTTTTAGTATATGAATATTAATTGTGCATATCAAAGATGAATAGGTAATTCAAGAGATTGGGGCTATCAATCAAAGCATTATATATATTATTATAATAATGATAAATAATTTTACAAATTAAATATATTATTATTTTAATCAATTATTTTGTATTAAATATTTATTTGAATAATATTAAATTTAAGTAAGTTTTAATTTTTTAATGTATTTTTATTTAAAAAACATGTAATATTGTTGTGACTTTTAAACAGATTTGTATATGGTGCAATATATTTATTACAACATTTTTTAATGTTACGACCCCTTCCTAAAAAACTTAGCTCCAGCCATGAGCATTGACTGATCATCAAAGATAAAGGAGTGTTAAGGAGGAAAATATTGCTCATCCTAGAGAAATAATGAGAGCCCTAACCATATCTTTGATGGAATCTATTTTTGATTCAATCTTGGGGCTAAAATGGAAGGGCAAGCTCAAGGGTCAATAAGAACTCAAGAAATAAAATATGTCACATTATCATTACATTTAAATTAGGTTCATAAAATCATTGAAGCACATTTTACTTTCCTTGATCTTGTTGGCTTTGTTAATTTTCCCTAACTTGTTATTGTTGACATAGTTTTCATCATCAAAGTTATAGATGCTTAAAACATTTGTGTTTTTTTCCACAACCATTGATTAGGGTGATAATAAATGTGATTTTCTTGATTCAAAAGTATTTCCATATTCTACATAATCATGATTTTTGACAAAAATCATTAGCATTCCAATTACAATCCTTTGAGTGTAATCTATCATCTACATTTATTTATATATTGCATATGTGTCTGTTGGTATTTGAGATAGCATCTATGCATTTATAAAAGTGTGTGGATCTAAGGCAATGATTTATTTTACATGGATTGCATCCATCAACAAGGGTTATAGAGCTCCAAAGGTGGTAAGTTATTTGATTGGATATTTTTTTATTATAAAGGGATGACAAGGATAACATGACGCTAATTTGATTGTGACATGAATCATGTTTGATGTGCGACATAAGTTAGCACTGCAATGCCAATTATATGGAGACAAGAAAATGAGATTAAAAATTCTATATTGTAACTTATGATTGTCTATTTATACCCATATTGAATACTTAAATAAGGCCCACAATTTCCTCCCCTACATATTGAGAGCAAGTTTTAATTTAATCAAAATAACTATAAGATTGAAAATATAGACAAAGGCAATAATTTTGAGTGGAAAGTTTGAGAATCTACTCATGTTAGTTGTAACATGTTGAATGAGATAAGGTTAAATATGACTTGATGCACCTACACATAGAATATGTTTAATGAATATATTTATTGTATTATAATATTGTAATATGTAACAAATTTGTAAAATATTATATTAAATACTACATTTTTTATATAATATTTAGTATTTAATAAAATAATCACTCATTTGAGCTTCACATCAGATGTGGGACATTTTTGTAGTAAAAAAGGCTATCACCAAGACCTCATACCCCCCTTGGAAATAAAAAAATGACAATAAAGTATACCATCACCATTTAAGATATGCACTGCTTTGTACAAGGTACATATGATATGTATCAAATAGTTTCCTAGAATCTAGGTTTGTTGCAATATATGAGACTTATAGGGTATGATATCATCTAAAATACCTTGTTGTTGGCCTTCTCCATAATCATCCTACTCATATTTATAGCACCTAAAATAACCTATCAATGGTCATCATTGGCATCATTGATGAATGCAATTTATAAGATAAACTCTTACACATCAATGTCTTGTCCCAATATTGAAAACATTGCTTCATTGATTCAAGTTAATAATGATATGTTGATCCCTACTATAATATAATTAATTCTCATGATATCCTTATCCACACTTTACCAATGAAAGCATCCAATCCATATGTTTCCCTATTGATTTGATATAATTGACACATAGCATTCTTCACCACTATTGCAATGACGTGTCTATTTTAATTATAAAGTAGTCATGTCTATACTTGTAAATTATATGGTATAAGTATTATCCGTATGTCATTACAAATAAATATGTTTGTCTTCTAAATGGTATATGTTTATTGAAGCTAATATTATATTTTATTATTATATTATATACAATAATATATTATTTTATGGGCCCCTTGGTGCATGAAATCCATTGAATTATAGGTACGTATGCTCTTAAGTCTAATTCATTTCTCAAGGTGTCAATATATTGATAGCATTGATGAATGCAACATACAAGATAGATTATGGGACATCAATGTCTTTCCCCAACATTAATTACAATGCAATGATGATTCAAGTTGTACGTCAAACATAGAGTTATATATCAATTTAATCATAAAAATGGATGTAATATATATTTTTTGTAAAGTGAGGTTGTGTTAAGAAAGGGAGTGTATATTAATATAACCATTGATATTATATAATTTTTTACAATCATATATACTATATTATCATATATACTATATTATTATATTATATTATATTATATTATATTATATTATATTATATTGTATTATATTATATTATATTGTATTATATTATATTATATTGTATTATATTATATTATATTGTATTATATTATATTATATTGTATTACATTATATTATATTATACTATAGTTAAAATTTTAAAAAAATATATAATTTAAATACATTTTATAATAATATGATATATTATTATAATATTATATTTTATAGAAAATATATACCTAAATATAAAATATTAAAAAAATATTGGATTCATCTTCTAAAAGACCCTAGATTGAATTGATTAAGAATGGATAAAATCTGACACTTCTTTTTTAAAATTTTATTATTTGAAAGTATTCTAGTCTATGGAATATCAAACATCATGTTGTCTTATATTAGAATTTGATTATCCTTATAAGATATATGTGTATATGTGGTACACCTATCATGACCTATTTTCTCTATATAGCTATTAGTCTTGTCAGCCTGTGTAGAGAAACATCTACATGTTATTTGTTACCACTAGACCTAATGTGCCATGCTTCCAAACTTGGGATTATAGTCTAGATTTTTATGGTTGTATTTTATGTCAATATTATCATTTAGTTGAGTTTGATTTTTTTCTATGAACATAATATTAAAAAATGCAAATGAATTTATGATCGATTACCAATTGATCACATTTTATCTCAATCGATAACTCCTCAACCATGGAATTCTCACTGCATCACCAATGGTGTCCCATTATATACCCACATGGCATGCACTTTGTAAAATATTAGATAATTAATTTAGCCAAAATGAAAGAACCAATATAAACTCCATAACATTGATGTATTACCAATACATAAAAAAAAATTACATTATTGATTTGATCTTCATATTGGATATTGGGTCCTTTTATAATCTAACAACTACCCTAAAGTTAGGGCATGTCTATGATATGATCAATTTGGTGTACAAAATACCCTATCATTTCCCTTCATCATCACCATTCAACTCTCTTTGAAATATTTCACCACATGGAAGTTATGTATGGGCTTTCCTTTATTCCATGGAAATTATTATGGTATTTTTATATGTTATTAACCCTAATGTAATTTCAATTTAGGACTCAATATATTCACAAAAACTATGAAGATAAGTTTAAATATAAGGTTTGTAAACTCAATGTCTTGTTTCTATATCAACAACATTGCAACCCTGATTTGAGTCATCTAATAGACATGGAACCTTTACACAATAAATCATCCTCATGTCATACTCATTGATCCTTAACAATATCAAATTTCCAACCAAATAACTCACCACCTTGTAAGATGTGTACCCATTTCCAATGAGGAAATTCATGTAAATATAATAGCTAGCCTAAAACTATGTCTCATGTATGATATTATTTCCCCTTGCCATCATGATAAATCTCACCTCCTCACACATAACATTATCACACTATAACAACGAACATACAACCTCATTTACTATCATCACCTTTTTTATAACCTTTTCCCTACCAACATAACACCTAGGGATCTATTTACATGCATTTTGAGACATGTTTGATTTAAGTTTAATTTATACACTTCTAAGTTGAATATGTCGAAAGGGATTTAATTTGTTGTCCATTGGTAAAGTGGGATTTTTTTAAATTTTGGTGTTACATGAGATGTGTAGCCTTACCAAAATCAAATCAACTCTCGTGTTATCATTATCCAGTCTTGATAATAGAAAATAACCAATCAAGAAAGTCAACACCTTACTTTCCTCTAACTAACATGTATTATTATACACTATTATTACGTTTATGTGCCAATTTAAAAATTTATGTAGTTACATGTGCAGGTGTAAATTATATGGGATAAGTATTATGCATAATTATTTTCTAAATGTTACTCTATCCATAAATTCTAATATTATATCACATTATTAAACTATATATATATATATATATATATATATATATATATATATATATATATATATATATATATATATATATATATATATAATAATAATAATAATGATAATAATAATAATAATTCAATTCCCCTAACCATCCCCACACAAATAACCTAAAATGTTTAGCTATTTTCATGTTCTTTATAGTCTTACCCTTTCTTTGAGGGTCTAAGTATGGAATTTACATATATTTTGAGGTTGGATTTAATTAGTATATGTTTTAATATATTGGAAGCATGGATGAATGTAATATAAAAGATATAATCATAAAATTTAATGTATTCTCCCCACATCAATGATATTGAAATGTTGGTTTAAGTTGCACATTGAATATGGAGCTATGTTATAATCAAGGTAGATTATATTTATGTAGTGGTGTCATTATGAGAGGATTTATGACATGTTTTTCCTTTATTGTCCTATATAGAACCATTGAAAAATATTGTATGTGATTCAAAGTCTTCTATGAATTAGAGAAGGATAAAAACCCTTATAGTAGTGTAAGACCAAGGTAGATACCTAAGGAAGACTTAAAAAGGGCACTCCACTTCCACTTCTAGTTTTTGTAGGTAGGTATTGACATTTATAGAGAATAGATTTATGATTAGGTGTAACTTGCTAGAAATGACATGTCATATAGTTTTCATAATTTTGAATGTCTAATTTTTCATATAGGTTTTATGTGTATTAGTGAGACATTAGTTCTAAATGAGAGTCTACATTGAAATGTTAGGAATACAAGGTTAATAATTAGCAAACCATAGAATTTTATACTCTATAAAGTCTTAAATAGGGCCCATATAAAATACTAAAATATAGAATTCATCCTTTTCTTACACATATTGATAAAAAAAAGGTACTATTGACCTATCCCATCACCACTATATTTTATTTTGGTCCCTATGGGTATTCTATGACTATCAAGTATCTTTTTTTTATTTTCTCTGAGATATATTGCATGTAAACCTCATTCAATTATTGTACCTATGTTTACTCGGCCCATGCCTTAAGCTAAAACATATCACATGTTGTGCCATGGTTCGTACTAAACTCTATCCACCCTGTAAAGTTTGGGAGGAGCTGGGACTGATAGGGTCCATTTAACCTTCACCACTATATTAATTGGGTGTAACACAATGTGTAGCTATATTTAATGAGATTATCTCAAAATGTGTTCATGAGGGACCAACTTAAAATATCATTCCTTGTTTGATTAGGATACTATAATTAAAACTAAAGTTGGGTTATCTATGCAATGTCTATGGGAAATGTGTGTAAACAATACAACAATGGAGAAAATGTAATATTTGATTCATATTAATATTAATTGTAATTTTTGAGTGTGTATAACATGGCTACTGATTAGGATGAAGAAAAATAAACCCACCTTCTTCCGCAAGAGATAAAATTTATACCCTTAGTATATAGCAAATATTGATTTATGCTGTGAATACATGTGGATAGGCACCCCTACTCAAAAAAATGTGCCCCAACCATGATCACATATCAAATATCATAGACTATATAAATAATGAGGTAGAACACAAACATCCTAGAGAAATAAGAAGACCCAAACCCACCAATTGCCATCTCACATAATGTTTATTGTGTTCCTTTCACCAAATTTGCACAAATATAAATAAAAAAATATGTTCATTATAAACCATAACCATTATTTGTTATGCCAAAACCATATATATCTATCAAAATATTACATTAGGAAAGAATTTAGGAATATAAATTGCAAATAATGATAAATAGTTGAATCAAGTTAATGTAACTTAATTATAGATGTATACCAATTAGGATGTATTTCACCATGCACTACTTTAATGTATGATGTATTTCATTGTTTGAGGTAAGATAAAGTGTCTTTTCCCAATCTCTATGACAAAATTTTAATACCCTTTGTTTTGAAAGGGGACATTTGTATTTTCTAGTTAAAATCTGACAATGTTTATGTCAAGATAGTTATGGGTCATCATGTTTTATCTTTATTATTCCAATGGTGATATTATTTTAATTAAAATGGCACTATAAAAATAGAACCAAATAATATCAATTTGTAATTTTGAGCTTGGTATTTTATATAAAAATAATAATTAGACATGGGTACATACAATCAATAACAAGGTTAAAGTTCCATCCACTAGGGCGATAAAAAATGGTGTGTTTGAAAACACATTTCCATGCTTTATTTAGATATTTTACAGGATCTGTAGTAATGATAATTAGCATTACAATTCCAAACATTCATGTTCAATGTATCATGAAGATTTCAATATAGATTACATTTGTGTAGTTATAGGATTAATATGGATTACATCCATTAAAAAGGAGTGAACCTATTGTAAGGTTGTGGATTCTTTGACTAGATAATTGGTATCATGATGGGTGAATGAAGACAACATTCAACTCATTTGATTGAAAAATGGATCCATTTATGAGTTATAAATCAAAATGACTTTGTATTCTCACTAAATATTGTGATAATAGTTTTATGTAATTATTCAATTAAAATAATAGATTTAAATTGAAAACATAATGATTTAAATACTAGATTAAGTACTTTTTGAAAATTATATACTACTTTATCTCACTTGTACTACTCCTATATGTATATTATTCCCACCTTTAACATCTTCTACTAAATGTGAATATTCAATTTATAAATAATATTATAATTTATAAAATGATAATCTAATAAATTATAATTGATGTATCCACACTAAAGTATAAGATATGTAGTCTCACATGCCCTCTTACTATATGTGTATAATTCAAATCCTTAATATTTCCTATTGTCTGAAAGTAATTTTATGCCCGATGAAATAAATTAAAAATCAATTCATCTTAGTGGAAAAATAAATCTAAAACATTATTTTGGTGTGGTGTAGTACCTACTCTAACCTTAGAATCCATGTGACACACGTCCTAAAAACATTTATTTATATTATAGGCTTGGTAGTCTCGAATATCATGTATTGACAACCTACCTTATGATATCAAGATCAAATATTTCCATGCTACTACTTTTCCAAATTAACAAAAATTAGTCTAAAACTATAATTTCTATCTCATAATTCCCAATGTCTAATAGTCTGTGAAGCCTCGGTACTGTCATCCCCTAAGTAGGATGCTACTTTGTTTTTTACTTTTCATGGCATCCCAACTTGGCTTCATGTTATCCAAACCTTCATGCTTCATTCACCCCAATCTTATAATCATCTCATAAATGTAAAATTTTACAATGATTAGATACATTCAATTGGATTCACGAGCTAATATTGTTAAAGCATGTTCCTATTGTTGGTGTTGGGGGATAAATGTTGTCATTGATGTCAAGGTCAAGATGGATGCCATTAATGTCAAAGTCAAAGTTGATGTCAGGCATGGTGGAGTAGGAGTCTTATGACAAGGGATAAATTTTAAGGAAACCTATTATCTCTCTATTGAGAGAGAATTTGAAGGCAACCTGGTAATTCTTCTAAAGTTGATGACATGTCAAAGTGAAGATCATAATACAAGATAAACATACTTTTGATCACTAGTCTTAAAGAGAATAATCTTGTCATGATATTTTTTATGAATATTGTGGTCTAGTATGGATACACATAGGTATGAGTGAATGTTTAAGAATATCCAAGCTTATATATGAAGTGTTTCAAGTTGGTGCTTTCCTAGTCAGGGTTTGGTGCTCTCTGTGGGGTTGGTGCCTCACTAAATCTTGATATGTTTTTTATAATACTATAATCTATGCTATTTGATAGTGGTTTTTATCTACCATGAATTTTTTTCACATATTATTGTGCTCATATGATTTATGCTTATATGAATGTTTATTTATAAATTATTAGATGTTTGTGTTTGAATGATTGATTCATGAATGATAATTAAAAATGAATGAATGTTTTAATGAAACTGATTCACCTCCCCCTTATCATTATCTATGCTTCCAACATTTTTTATCAGATCAGGTCCTTTGAAGGAGGCCTAATATCCTAGAAGATATCCTAAGCAAGCGAAGATGCCTAGTCAAGCACAAGGTGGTTTCTCTACAATCAAAGATCTATTGTTTATTGGATCTAATTACGTATTTTGGAGTTTAAATATGAAAATGTATTTGATGTCTCAATTTCATGATGTTTGGAAATCAATTCTAGACAAATAAATTACACCCCTATTCTACCTAGAAATGTAGAAGGTAAGAAGGATAGTGGTAATAAATCAAAAGTAATGAATGGTATTTTGTGGCCTATTAGACGTAGAGATTATGAAGGTGATGCACTATATGTTTACCAAATAGATGTGGGACAATTTGAATATTATTCATGAGAGAGAATCCAAGGCTAAGTTGACTAAATTACAAACCCATAGAAGATAGTTTGAAAGGCTAAGGATGAATTAAGATGACAATATTATAGCCTACCTATTGAGGATTGATGAAGTGGTTAACATAATAAGAGGTAAAGGTGAAGAATTAAAAGTGTCTATTTTTATTTAAAGGGTTTTGAGATCTCTAACTCCCAAGTTTGATTCTAAAGTGTTTTTCGTTGAAGAATCACAAGATCTAGATAACTTAGAAATGGATGGACTTCATGGCACCCTAATCACCTATGAGATGAGGACAAGAAAAGGAGGACCTACAATGAAGGAAGTTTCATTCAAGGTAGAAAATAATTCAAAAGAGAAGAAGACATGAGATAAGAAATTTAAATACAATGATGATTCTTATATTGATGATGATAAGTTAATATCTTTGTTTGCAAGAAAGTTGAAAACTAATTCAAGTAAATACAAGGGTAAGCTACCCTTAAAGTACTTCAATTAAGGAGATATTAAACACTTTTATAATAAGTGACTTCATAATAGTAATAAAAAGGATGATGAAGAGCATGATGAAGGTCATTATGATGAAATAAGTCTTATAGGTTTGATAAGATCAAGAAAAACATCATAAATTATGATGAAAAGAAGAAGTCCTTAAAGATCAAAAGAAGTCTTTACACCAAGGAAGATTGCATATCATAAAATGAGAGTGAGAGAAGTGATTTTGAGAGTGACCATGAAGGTGATGGTCCTAATGTTAATGAATTTTTCTTCCTGATTAAGGAAACAAGTTGTTCAAATTAAGAAAAGTCCATATAGTTTGGAGCTACTGTTTGAGATTCAAATGAAGAAGAATATGAGGTGGTCATTAAGGTTGAATTAATGAATGATCTATAATAACTAAAGATGGTAAAGAAGAAGAATAAGGTGATGAGGTCTCTTATAAAAGACTATGAGGAGTAAACAAATTTGTTTGAAGATATATTAAGCATTAACTCCAAGGAATAAGAATAAATAGTCAAACAAGTAGATACTTAAATTAAGATTATGACTGCAAGAGTAAAGGCTAAAGAAGAAGAATGTGTAAGGTATGTAACTGAATTAGATTTCTTGAGAGGTTAGTTGGATAAATCATCAAGTAAAGTGAAGTGTTTTTTGAAGTTTGAAAAGATCACAAATTATATTAACAACATGTTGAGTAGTCCAAAGACTATGAATGATAAAACAATTCTTGGTTTCAATGCAGACCAAAATAAGAATGTTAATATGATCAAGGAAAATTAGACCTTAAAGGTCAATGGTCAATCAAGTAACGATGGTGCTAGTATAATAAGGACTAATCCTATCATGCAACCTAATGCTATAAGGTATGGTAATCCTTTCAATGGTTATTTTTATTCATGGAACCAATTTGGCTATAGTGTAAGGGATTTTATAAGTCCATCCAAGAATGAAAATGGATGGAACTATGAGTAGAATCATCATTCAAGAGGTATGGGTAATGGTGTGTTTCCATCAATAGAAATAGTGTGTTTCAATTATCAAAAGGTTGGTCATATTGTAAATTTTTGTAAGCATGGATTCTCAAGTCAAATCAAGAATGTTAAAGCCCCTAGAGTGGAAGAAAGAAGACAAGATATCATGTGGAAACCAAAGGTAGCTAAGGTAAATAATGACTAGTCTACAAGTCCAAGTGGAAAATTTCCCTTGGTGGAGCACAGTAAAGAAACAAAGGAGAGCCAAGAATTCTTCCTATTAGCTAAAATTATGGATGAATAACTCAAGACATATATACCAAGTAAAAATATTGTTTAAATTGAGATTGAAGAATTCAAGCCTAAGAGGATAATGAAGGAAGTTCATTCTAGTAAGGACATATAGATCTAAGAAACTCCTAATTTTATGTTATTTTATAACCCAAGAGAAAAGAGGTGACTCCATTAGGATTCATGGAGTCACTCACCTAGTGAGTAGAAGCATGAAGGATGTTTTGTCTTATGGTGAGCTTTGTACTCTTTGTTTTATATCCAAAGTTCCATCAATAATCTGTTAGAGGTGTGATTTCAGGAGATGGGTTACAAATAATTTGTATGATGACCTGATTAAATTGAGTCACATTAATGATAATATCTAAATATCTCATGGATATAAGGGAATCATGGTTATGTATTCTCTAATTCATGTTCTTGTTTGGTTGATCAGAGTAAGATTGATCTTGGTTGGGAAGAACACATTTTTCAGGTCTAAGGATTAGATGGGAGTACTGTTAGAGATGACCCTTTGTCATTAATGTCAAATGGGGAGAAGGACTAGATTGGGAGAAAGACTAGTTTTAGAGGAGATTTAGCTTGGAAAGATGAGAATGATCATATTTTAAAGTGTTTTCCATAAATGAGAAAGGGGAATATTTTTTAAGTATGTTCTTATTATTGGTGTTGAGGCATAAATGTTGTCATTGATGTCAAGGTCAAGATGTATGTCATTAATCTCAAAGTCAAAGTTGATATCACGCATGGTGAAGTAGGAGTCTTATAACAAGAGAGAATTTGAAGGCAACCTATTGTCTCTATATTGAGATAGAATTTGAAGGTAACTTGGTAATTCTTTTGAGGTTCATGACATGTCAAGGTCAAGATCAAGATATAAAGTAAACATAATTTTGAGCATTAGTTTTAAGGAGCATTGCCATATCATGAGGATGTGTATGAAGATGGTGGTATTATAGGATGGATACACATACGTATGAGTGAATTTCTATAGATATCCAAGCTTACATATGAAGGGTTGAAACACTCAGGTATGTGCAAAGAAAAAAAAGAATTATAGTTAAAAGGTTAGGCTAGCATGAGCATCAGAGAGGCATTCCCCCACAAATCATGATATAATAAGCTAAAATAGAATCAACTAAGGGATTGATAAGTGGGAAACTTGGTGATGAAGTAGGTGATAGTTTTGGCACTAAAGAAAAAAAACACATACAAAGTGAGACTAACAATAATAGTCAATATTTCACATTAACTAGGTTTCCATGGTTGGTAAAAATAAGGTCAGTTCTAGAAGGGCAAGTGACAAGTGGACGATGTGATCATATGTGATGGTTGAGTAACACTTATAAACATAAGATTCCTAGACAAGGCTAGTGTTTGTATGGGTACCAAAGGTATTAATTTCTCCCTTAAAGACATAATATGGTTGGTTGTGTATGAGGTAGAGCAAGTTCAAAATGTTCAAATTGGCAATTTAGTTGGTAAGATCAAAAGTAATAAGGGAAGGTCAGTGCAAAACATGTGATAGTCAGGCCAAAATGACTAGTGGTGAGGTTAAAATAATTGGTGGGAATGGTTGGAAGAGAAGGAAATCTCCATTACCGGGTAGTTGGATTGGTTTTGGGTTAATTTTGTTTTTGAAAATTTGTGGTTGAGAGGGAAAATCCCTAAAATGTTGACCATTGATGGTCATGATTGACACTCGAGGTTGACCATCGATAGTCACCCTGACTACAACACTCACATGTCATAACTAAAAGGGTGAATACAAAAGACCATTGGGGGTTCTATTTGTTCATTTGAGCATATTGACATTTGACAGCTAACTTTTGGCATTTTGTGAGAAAATAGTGTCACTAGTGGTTGATCGAGTGAGTGAGGTGGGTTAAGTTGACTGAGCATTGTTAAAGGTTTGACCATATTAGGATGTAGAAGGGATGAGAGAGAGTTCAAGGTTAGGTGGTGGTTCCTAGGGTTCTTCCTCAATAGCAGTTGAGGAATGAGGTAGGATAAATTGTTGAATTGATAGTTGAGTTTTAATTTGTGTAACTAAATGTTAGTTTGAATTGTTTTTTATTGAGTTGGTTGTGGGTTTATTTGACCTAGGTGTAGGTTTTGATAGTTTTTTATTACGATTTTGGGGTCAAATATGGTAGTTTAGATTAAAATTGTAAAGGGTAGGGTAGATAGGGGAGGGTATGAGGCATGTTTTTCTCAGCTATTGTGGCATTGGGTATGTAGATTGGGAAGATAGTGTTTTATTTGGTTATTAGAAACCACTTCAAAGTGAAATTCAATGGTTGTTTCCTATCATCACTAGTCATTAATAACCATAAATGGTTGGTAAGTGACAATTGATAGGTCACTATACAGTGACCATCAAAGGTTGGTATTGTAATCGTCGATGGTTGACTATAGAAATAGTCAACCCATCGTAGTCAATGGATGAGTTGAATGTTTTGGTGAATTGTTAACAAATAGTTAATTATTTTTGTTAAAGGTTAAGGTTAATATGTCATGGTTAGGGTAAATAGGTGAATGTTATAGGTTAAAATTTATGATTTAAAATTATGGTTTGATGTTTTAGTTAGATGTTGAGGATAGGAGTTTTGTTTGTTTGAATGTTGTATAGTGAAGGGTATGAGTACATGTTAAGGGTTCATAGTAAATGGTTGTGTGTCTAGGAAAAGATGTAAGGGTGTAGGTAATGCTTAATATAAGATAGGCTAAGGGTAGTGACGTAGATGTGACAAGGTGGAATAGGTGGATTTAATTGTGATTCATGGTTATGAGTCAAATTTAATCATAGATATTGTTATTGAGGTAAATAGGTTAAAATTAAAGGTAAGAGTAATTAGTAGACTTCATAGGAAAATTATGTCAATGAACTAAGGTTTTTGCTATCGAACCATACATGCATAGGAGAGGATAAAGATGATAGATTAGTTGCCTTAGATTTTTTTTGAGATTCAGTGATGGATGACCAATGCTGATTGGGAGCACATAGAGGATGTGTGTCTTGGTAGGATGATGTACTACTAACACATACCTCAATATGCTATGATGTTAGTGGTACCCATCGAGATATGGGATCCTACCACTAACACCTTATTGATTTCTATAGGCGAGATGACTAGTTTGCCTAATGATATCCACCGGATCATCCAGCTACCCGTACAAGGTGATATGATCTATCACATAGATAAGGATGAGTAGGATAAGCAAATGTAGCTCTTTTATTCAAAGGACCTCAATTTTTATAGGTGGCACTCAAGAGGCTTCCACTAGACACAACTATACTAGAGAGATAGGGATACAAGGATGATTTTTACTATGATGATGATAGATTTTACATGTTATGCAATACTAGATTATAGTAGTGGGAGGTTTCCTTATTTGTTGTTGGGGGTACTTATTGAGATGTGGTTGGGTCATACAGTGTTTGGATGGGCACCCATGATATTAGTTTATATTTATCAAGAGCTATGGGTATTCTACACAAATAGGAGATATGGGATCAATATTAGGTATGTTCTCCATTGCTAGGCTTAAGATCACATCAAGGTACTGAGACGTATAGGGCTACACTAGGAGGGTTTTATGTAGATGGATTTTAAGGTTAGATTCATGAGGTAGAGAGGAAATTATGCCCTCTTAGGACCTAAAATAATGGCATGCAAAATAGAATTTTTTGGGGACCAACTAGATTCCTTAGTTGTAGGAGACATGATTTGGATACTATATGTCAGGTTTCTAGGATGGGCATATTATAAGAGGCATAATTTGTCTCTTTAGATCTACTGATGGATATATAATAGACAAGATCATGAGATGAAGCTTATTCTATTCACTAGGGTAAATAGGTAGTTTATTCTTGTTTTGGATATACCCAAGGTGTCTTGAGGTATAAGAGTGAGGATGTAGAGTTTCCACTACCCACTACACATCTAGTTCACAAATTTATTGATCATGAGTTGATTTTGAGGATAGATATGGATGATGAAAGTATTATAGATGGATATCCTTCATGTTACAAAGAACACTATGCCACAGTTAAAATTTGAGGTGATGATGGTGGTCATTAGGACATAGATATTGATGTAGGAGGGGATGGTCAGTAGCCATAAATGTAGGGGGTTGTCCTAGATGTAATGTAATGATTACTGAGATGGACCATGCATGAATGTCTCTAGTTGTAGCTCAATAATCTATGGTAGTAACATAGGCATACATGGAATCAATATAGGATTGGGTGGAAACTCTAATAGGAGAGAGATTAGGCTAGGTCTCACCTGACCTTAGTGATGTGGGAGAGAGATTCTCTTGGGTATGTGGAAGGTGGAGTACCACTAGCTATGGGACCATCAGGGACTATCTTGATGTATAGATAGGTAGCAACTAAGGAAGAACTATGGTATTATGAGGCCTTGGTCTTCAAGTCTTTACTAATTGAGCACCAATGGGGTGAATATAGGATCAAGATTATAGAAGGTGCTAGTATAGAAACACCAAGTCAGTGGTCCACATCTGTGAGAGGATAGGTTGGTAGAAGAGGATAGGATGCAAGAGGTAGTGGTGGCCAAGGTTCATATATTTTATATGAGGCATGATATTTTTGATGTATTTTAGGATTTTGATACTAACCTATGAGTTGATGCAATGAGATATATACATGTTTTGAGAGATATCCATGTTATTGTATGTATCACTACTTTGATGTATATAGATGTGATCATTGTTCATGGTATATGGTCCATGGTTATGATGTTCATGTTGATCATTTATGATTTGATATGATTAGGTTCATGATGGTTTATGTGGATTCACCTAGATAGGCATGTGATGGTATTGCTCTTTAATTTATGGTCATAATGATTATGTATTGACGTGGTTTATATGATTTATGATGTGATGGTTAATGTGGATGTTACCTAGCTAGACGTGTGATGTGATGGCTAGATATTTGTTGAATGTTGTTTATGACATTTTGTGATTATTGTGATGGTTTTGTTTTATGGATCATAGTTATATGGATGTGATGAATGGTAGGATGATGATGATGTTATGATGATTTTTATGATATGGTTATGAAATGATGATGTGTATTGTTGACAATGATCAATTAATTTATGTTTAAGATGATAGTTTTTATGATATTGATATGATTATGGTTATGGATACTGGTTATACATAGGTGGACATGGTTATGATGTGATTATTATTATGGTTAATGGATGACTATGATGATAGTGATGATTATGTTGATGCTTAATTTAAATTAGTATATGCTTCCTCATTTAGATTTAGACATGTGATGGATAATATATGTGAATTATTCATGAATCTTTTATGTATGAATAGATTGTGGTAAATGTGATAGATGGATTAGTTGATGTGATCGACCATTGGATGATGTTTGACATAGGGGATGTTTAATTGATTAAAATGTTCATATACTTAAAACATTTAAATAAATAAGGTAAAAATGTATGGTAAAATGAATTTATATTGATGAAGGTGTCAAAACACACAAACTAGGTTGTATAATGAAGCTAAATGTGAGAAAAGAAAGATAAAATAATAAAAATATGAATGGTTTGATAATAATATCAACTGGTATGAGATAATAATAATAAGGAAAGATGCTTCTTATTTGGTTAGGGATAAAAAAACCTAAAGTTAGATCAGTTTAAGGAATATAAGCCCTTCAAATGCTATGCCTTAACATTCACTAGTTGGTTAAAAATGTGTCTTGATAACATAATTTGAAGTAAGCTAAAAATGTCTTATCTATAGAATGTATGAAGGGGAAATGGA
The DNA here is from genome assembly GCA_037957365.1 of Torreya grandis. Lineage (NCBI taxonomy): Eukaryota > Viridiplantae > Streptophyta > Pinopsida > Cupressales > Taxaceae > Torreya > Torreya grandis. The sequence continues at coordinate 706,078 of JARHVA010007045.1, forward strand.
TGATAATGGAACCTTCTTGGGAGACTAGTTTACCTCTTTTGTAGGTCACCAAAGACCTAGTATAAAAAATTCTATGTTATATAAGGTGTAGGCTGATCAATACAAGAAATCTACTTATGAGAGATGATTGCAGCTTTAAAAATTATTTTGTATTATCAGATTTTGATAACAAGTCTTTTGATTGTGTGTTTTTTTTTTGGAGGTGTTGGGAAAGCTAATCAGTGCAAGAAGCTTCCAATAAATTGCTATGAGTTTTTCAAATGCTTTGCGTAGCCATCCTTTAAGGGAGTGGTCTAAGTTTGTGTCCTTTGTTTAAGGCTATTGATAGATATCCTTCAAGGAAGTCATCTACCTTATTTTCAACAATTTAGATATGTTTATGTAGCTGTCCTTCAAGGGATGAATCTGTAAATGGTAAGAATGACCCTTGATCTTATTTTGATGTCTCTTTTGATTTTTATTATGAATTTTTAGCTCTTGGATACATAAAACTGATTATATGGGTTTAGAGGCTAATCTTTATGAATGTAAGACTAAAAGCATGGGAAGGTTATTGGTTGCTGGAAGACATTTAATAAAAAATGACCCTGGGAACTCTTCCTATAAGGGATGAAAAGTAACATGATAAATATGCCATGGGTAGAGCCATGGTACCCATGCTTAAGATTAGGTGAAGAGTGTAATAGATAATCACATGATTTAGTTGTAATCAATTTTCCTTAAGAGAGGGAGATGAATGTGGATGAAGACAAGGGATGGGATTAAGTTAGATAAAAAGGTGAGTTTGATCCCATTTAATAAAATAAAGGATGCAGATTTGAAGCATTGAGGGGATCAAGTTCTAGGTTCCTTTCAAAAGAGTATAACTAATAAGCTTCTAATCCATACTTGTGCATTATGATATAAATTCCAAACAAATTGAAATCAAAATTACCTCATTTGTTTTTCTCCATATTGGTAACAGGTTGGTTTTATTTTAGGATGAGGTATTCGATATTGAATTATCTCACTTTAATATGTTTTTTATAAGCATGCTTGATGCTTTCTTGAAAAACATAAAGATATATGAGGGCTATTAAATTATGCTCATAAATTAGCTAATGTTGGGATAACCATTCTTGATGGTAATCGCTCTCAGAAATGAGATTTTGTACAAAGATGTGAAGAGAGGGAATTTTGAGTTTGAGAGGTAAGACATCCTCTACTCCAAACACAAGGAATAAAGGGGCAGAACATATAAGGGTTCAAATGCTAGTACAATATGTCCATAAGGTGAAGTGGAAGTGTAAATTATAATCCCAATTAGATGAATTAACCATTTTAGTGAGCATGTTATTGAGATTTCTGTTAGAGGCTACCACCTATCCATTAGCTTTTGGATGATAAGGCAATGAGAAACTTAACTTGATATTGCATGTGTCACAAAGACCTTGGACTTGTTTATTTTTGTAGGATTTACCATTGTTTGTGATAATTTTATGGGGAACACTAAAACCATAGATGATATGATGGTTGATAAAGTCTACAACTGTTTAGACTTTGGTTGAGATGAGAGGAATAAACTCTACCCATTTGGTAAAATATTTGGTCATAGTGATGATAGAATGATGTTACTATGAAGAATGGGGATTAATTTATCTCGTGAGATCTAGATCCCATTGTGAGATGGGCCAAAAATCATTAAATACTTAAATACTATGGCTAGGTACATGATGTAAATTGACATTTTGTTGAAATTTGATGCACTTTTTCACATAATCACAATAATCTTGGTTAATGGTGGGCCAATAATAGCAAAGGAAAAGGATGCATTTAGTAATGGATAGGCTACTAAAGTGTCCCCCACAGATCCCATCATGTATTTCCCTAATAGCATGATAAGCTTCATGAATACATAAGCAATGGAGGAGTAGACCATCAAAACCATGTTTATAAAGAATTCCCCCTAGTCTGGTATAATGTGAGGTGGTCTAGATAAATTCTCTTTAAATATTCCTAGAAAGATCGAAAGGAATGATGATAAGGTTGATATAGTCAAAGATTTGTTAATACCAAAGGTTTTGTTACGTCTCCATCAAATTGAAAATGGTGGGAGACTCTGATTTGACATAAGAGGGTTCAATCAGTCGATAGATAATGATAAATATTTTAGAGTTAGAGGGTGAATATGGATATGAGAAGTGAGGGAAGCCATCATATTGGTAAACTTGTTTATAGATCATGTAGTGGTTTGAATATGGTAGTTTTTAAATGATGTTAAAAGTATGTTAGCTAATTATTTATACTATTAAAAAACATCATTATTACAATGATAAGATTTGTTTATTTGATTGACCAAATGTTGGGAGTTAACAAAAATGTTGATTAGTTTGACTCCCAAGGTTAATGCAATTTGGAGGCCTATCAAAGGGCTTTATACTCCATATTATTGGTACACTCAAAATTCAGCCTAAATAATAAAGGAAGAGGTTCAATGTGAATGGGGATAATAATGATGCTAACTCCCCCACCACATTGACACTTTGATCCATTAAATAACATGGTGATTTGATAGGTGAATCTTTCCTAAGAGAGGGTTATGATGGACTCATCTTGAAACTCAAGGAGAAGAAGTCAGGGATCTACTAATGATGCTTTCGCCAATGAGTTAGCAATGACTTAGCCATTAATTGACTTTTAAATAAGAAATTGAAGGTCAAAGTGAGCCAAAAACATGTGCCACTTAGCCATACATTGGGTTTGGTATGGTTTAGAGTGCATATACTTGAGTGGGTCAGTATTGGTTATGTATGACATAGGTCTTGTGGTTTAGAAGGTGGTGGAAAATTTTTGTGGGCACAAAGACCAAGTATGGGTGAATTTTTTTGATATGGGTGTATCATGTCTCATACTCTACAAGTGTATGACTAATTTAGTACATGGATCATTCTTTATACTACTCATCTTGATGAGCCAACATTGCTTCTAAGGAATGATCGATGGTGAGAATATAAAGGTAAAAAGGTTAATCTTCATTGGGAGGCATGAGGACATGTAGAAACAAAAGGTATGATTTAAGTGAATGAAAGTCCTTTTGATAGTCATCATTCCAATTAAAAGATACATCCTTTTTAAGAAGGTGGTGAAAAGGTTGACATTGATCTAAAACATGAAAGATGAAGCGATGAATGGATTGGATCTTCCCATACAAGATTAAAAGTTTATTGAGGTGGGTATAAAGAGGCATGTCAAGGATTGGTTTTATTTTGTCTAGATTGAGTTTTATTCCCTGAAGGGAGATAATAAGGCTAAATAAATTTATTGATAAGACCCTAAAGATATACTTCTTGGGGTTAAGGTAGACATAGTAATGGATGAGTCATTCAAAAATGATCTTAATAATGGCCAAATGATCTTTACAACATTTAGATTTCTCAAGAAAGTCATCAATATATTCCTCAATTATTTTGTGAATAAGGTCATGGAATATGTAGCCCATAGTGCATTGGTAGGTTACACCAACGTTCTTCAGACCAAAAGGCATGAACTATAATAGAAAGTTACCCATGTGTTGCTAAAGGTAATTTTGTATTGATCTTCAAGGGAAATTAGGATGTGATTGTAACCTGAGAATCCATCCATATGAGATAACATCTCATGGTCAATCATAATATCAACAAGTTGGTCAATACTTGGTAAAAGAAAGTCATCCTCAAGACAAAAAAAGATAAGGTCATGAAAGTTCACATAAATGTAAAGTTCCCCTATGGCTTTATGATAGGTATGACATTCAAGACACATTGAGGATAGTCAATGGGTTGGATGAAATTAATAGATAGGAGACATTGAATATATTTTTTAACAAGAAGGGGTATGCTAGGGTCCATTCATCAATGTTTTTTTCCTAAAGGGATTAGCATCATGGTTGGTGAATATGTCATGGGTAATGATGGAGGGATCAATTCCTAACATGTCATTATAAGATGAAGCAAATGTTATGTTACGGTCATGCAAGAAGGTGGGGAAGTTCTAAAGCTCCTCAAAATTTAGTGATTGGCCAATTTTGATAATGCATCAGTTATTCAAAGTTCCCAAGTTGATATCCATGGTTGATTTTTTCAACATCATTGAAGTCTTAAGAGGGAGAGATTTGTAGATAGATGGATATTTTGTACTAAGATAGGTGAAAATAGAATCATTATCCTAACATCAAATGGTATTAATGGTAAGAGAGTCATCTCTTATCATCTTAGGATGGGTCAAAAAATTGGTTATGATCAACCTATCCTTTTCATAAGTCAGGGGTCCAAATCTTATCATGTTGATGAAAAAATGTTAAGGGGGATTATGTTTGAATATTTAGCCATCGATGGTGGAGTGTATGGTGAGGATGAGATTTCCTCATCAATGATGGTAATGGGAGGTAGGTTAGCTTATTATCTAGGTGGTATGAAATAAAGGCCATATTTCTGTGAGGTTTTTGGGTTTTGATCAGAATCAACTCATTCGGCCCATTTTCATACTAACCTAGACCAAATCCCTTCTAATCAAAACTATAAAGGTATGTCTATGCAAACTCTAGTTTATATAGATAGAAGAAACTGAAGGTGAATGGTTAAGGTAAAAAAGAGGTGATAAAAGTGTCAAGGGGATTATCAAGTCCCCCATAGATGAAATCAGTTTGAAATATTGAGGGCCTAAAAGGAATAATGGCTCCAATATTAGGGTCATAACCTAGTTTTTGGTCAAGATTGTGATACTCTTAAGGATTAAGAAAAGTGTCTAGTGTCAAAAGGTGATACTTCCCTAATGAAAGATGCTATAAGGTTGATTCAAAAGGGTCCTATGTAGGGATTTGGGTGATCAAGTATTGGTTGATCAGTGTTAGGCTCATATGAGGCTCATCCAATAAAAATTAATCCTTTTGATATAACAAATGGGATACTACTTGGACAGCCTTATAGTTCTCAAAATTATACCCATGTGTTATATGGTATAAGTATACTAATTTACATTATACCAAGATGGTTGAGGACTGTGTGGGTCAAATGGTCTGATAGGTGGCAAGGTTAAGCAAGATTCCTGCAATAATCCCTATAGGATGGTTGACTAAGACTCGAGCAAAGATGGCAGAGGTGTGGAGGTCTTAGGTTTGGTAGTGAAAGCCCTTTTAGGAGTGGTTTTTATGGTCAAATATTTGGTTGAAGGAGCATCCTTGGCGGATGGTTTTAGTTTTGGTAAAGAGGTTGATAGCTCAATTTTAGAAAGTTTTAAGGTGTACATTTGAGAGGCAAATAATTCTTTTATAGATGACTAGAAGGTAGGAGGTTTGGTTTTGGGTGGTTCAAGAAAAATAGGTGTAGATGAAAGTAGGAGTTATGGCATGACCCAAAATTGTAGTTGGGTTTTTATTGGGATGGTTGCTTTCCCAATTAAGTTAGAGGGATGTAGTTCCAAAATAGAGGGACAAGTGGTGAGGAGAGGTAGAGTTTTAGTTTGTTGAATCTTGGGTGTTTTCACCTTCTTTGTTGGATTGGTTTGGTGTTTCTTTGGTGGGTTTGGTAGAGTTAATTCCAATTTCAATGAGGGGTGAGTAGGGTCTTGAGTAGGGAATATGCCAAGGTTTTTGGTAGGTTGTGTGGGAATGGTAGAAGGTGGCTTGGTGATTTTAAGTAGGGTCAATCCAGATAGTTTAGACATGGTTTGGCTAGTGGATGTTTTCAATGGCACAGTTATGGTGAAAGAAGGTTTGATAGTGGGATTGGAAGGTTGGGATGATAGTGATGGGATTGGATTTTCATGCTTGGTTTGGTAGGGAAGTTAAAGATAGTGATAAAATGTGGTATGATCTACGTTGGGTTGGGATAATTAATCCATGTTTTGGACTAGTCTATAAAAGGGCTTATAAAATGGGTTTTATCTCTTTCATATTGAGCTCAAAGGTCAAACAGATGTGTGGAGAGAGAGAGAGAGAGAGAGAGAGAGAGAGAGAGAGAGAGAGAATTTGTTATCTCATCCATTTCCTAAATCAAAGGATCTAAGGATTGTGAAAAAGAGCTTCCTATAGGAGAGGTAGGTAGGGTGATCACTTACTTAGGGGTACTTTTGAAAGGAAGAGTGAATTGTTTTATGATGGAGGAGAAGAATATGGTGGTAATGGTTACCTTTTTAGGTATGCCTTCCCCAAAAGTTGGGTTGATGACCTAAATACCTCAATGGGTGGAGAAGATGGAGGGGATACTTCTTAGGTTTCCTCTTTTATAATAATGGAGGGTGATTCCACTACCTCAATAAGTGGAAGGGAAGGAAAGGTGGTATTTTAAATAACTTTCTTTTAAATGATTTGAATGAGGATTACATTAAGAATATGGACTTCATCATTATGAGATGATTATTCTCAATTATTTTCATTGTTCATGGAATGATCATGGTTAGGAAATGGTTATCTAAATATGTCAAGTGCTTAGTTTGGGGTTGTGTTGGGGTTATCCAACATGAGTTACCCCTTGTTGATGAGGTTTTAGATGATCTTTTTAAATGTATTACTCCTACTGATGTCATGCCCAATGACATAGTGAAAGACACATAATTCATTCTCCTTATACCAACCAAGTATAAGATAAGAGGAGTCAAATTGTTATGTAGGTTTAATCAAAAATAGTTGTATGATATTTACTTTCATAAACTTATCCAGGACTAAATCATATGAAGCCCTAGTGGAGTAAATTGATTTCGGTTTTTGTATTTTGGGTTTTTATTATTTTGATTGGAGGAATTGGAATAGTTGGATTGGTTAACAATGGGTGGAAGGGAAGTCTTAAGGATAATTGCATTCACGGGTCCCTTGTTTTTGGAGTTAGTGTTAGCTCGATTATTAGGTTTTGATGAGGTAGTATCATTTGATTTAAAGGTAGAATTCTTATTTCTCAATTTCATTGTCCCCTCATCAATGGATCTATTCTCTAATTTTCATGAAATGGTGAAAGATTCACCAAAGGTTATGAAGATTTGAATCCATAAGTAGAGGAAATGTGTTTGGCATAAGACCAAGTAAAGAGTTCAATTAGTTTGGATTGAGAAAAAGAGAAAGAGAGTTGGTTTATCAAAATTATCCAATGAGCTACAGATTCAACAATGGATTTATCATCAAATTACCGAATGAAGTAGAGATCAACAATCGATACTTTCTTAGAGATGTTTATATAAAAGTGATATAATAAATTATAAGCTAGTTGGGCAAAAGAAAAGAGGGAGTGCATTGTAATATAACTATACAAATCTATTACTGGGCCTGATAAAGACATGGAAAATATATGGAGAAGGAGAGAATCATCATAGGAAATCATATAGAATGAATGCTTAAATACTCTCAAATGTTGTTGTGGGTCTTCCTTGCTCTAAAATTTTAAATTTTTTGGAAGGTTACCATTGACGAGGATAAGGTCAAATGGGGATAGATGGGTGAAATGTTTTTTTAAAAATTTGGTCATAATACAAGAGCTTGTGGGCCCTAGAGATAGATGACTCAATCATTTGATCTATTAACATTTTGAATTGATCAATTTGTGGTTATGCACCCCCATAGCTGTAGGGTAGATTATGTTGGGTTTGGGTAAGTACCACATATGGATAACTACTAGGTGGTTGAGAGGATACCACATACTTATATGTGGACATGGGTGGTTGGGATGATGACACATATTAATATGTGGAGATAGGTTTTTGGGTGGAAGGTAGAGACACATAACCTTGTGGGTTAGGGATATAGATTAGGTTATGTGTAATGGGTAGTTATTGAGAAATTAACATAGGATGGGTAGGAGGTTTTGTCAGGTTAGTAAATAGAGGGTAGGTGTTAACTTGGGTACTAATGGGTGTAAGGGTAGAAGGTATTCGAACTACCAAGCTCTAGAATGGAATGGAGGTAGGTAGGTTGGAAATGATGGGAATGGTGGTGACACCAATAGAGGGTGCTCCTACATTAAGGGAAGTAATCAAACCTAAAGGTAGGTTTTCTCCTATACTAAAAGGGTTTTTAGTTGGCAAAAAAAGTGTCTGGATGTTGCTTGGTTGAGTGGGTTAGTTTTGAATGGTCGTATTGGTAGGGTTATATGTAAAGGATGATGTCTGGGTGACTAAAATTTGGGTGGAGATGTTGGAAAAAGAAGTGTTACCCATAAGGTGGGATGGCATGCCATATGGTGGTTAAATAGGAGGAACTAATGTAGGGGTATAGTGAGATATGGTGTTAAGGTAATCCTAGAGGAATATGGGGTTGTTATCTAGAAAGGTGGTGAAATATACATCACCTTGGGTAACTAATTAAGGGATGTTAGGACTTCTTGTAGGATGGGGAAAACTCTTTTCATATAAGATGTACTCCATGGACGAGGGAGAAGAGGAAGAAAGATGATTAAGAGATGGATCTTGATTTTTTTGGTTTCTTAGTTATTGCCTAGTTAAAACCATGCAAAAAAAGGGAAAGAAGAAGACACAAGCAATATCATAACTCAAAGAAAGAGAAGATAGGAAAACGTCAATGAAAAAACACACACTAAAACATGTTAAATCCTAAGGTTATTTGTAGTCTCTCTTTCTGCATATGACTTAAGATTTAAGAATTGTGTGACTCAACTTGGCTTATATAGTGGGTATTAGAAAAGAAGTTTATGGTTGGTTTCATGTTGTGTTTAGGCTCTCAAAGGGATCTATATTGGAAATCAATGCATGGCTTGATATTGGGGAATACCCATTCACATAATACAATAATAAGGGTGTTAGGTTCTTAGCCAAGATATACTGATTACTAGAGATTATACTTAGCCAATGAACTAAGTTGGTTCTCCCTTTGGTGATGAAATGTAAGTAGGATTGCTTGGAAAGGTGATATCTAGGTGATGAAATCCTAGTCAGGCCTTATGTTAATGTTTTTATGCTCGATTAGGTGTGATTGGTTTGGTCATGTGTGTCTAATAAGGGTGAAGCTACAATTAATTCACTTAATTAATTAAGCTATGTGTGCTAAAACAAGCAAGAAAACAATGGATACAATCAATTTTAAGCATAAAATGATCTTTTAATTTCATTGTATGAGAAAAAAAACAAGAAAAAGAAGTAGCTAGATGTAACTATAAACCCATAAAGAGACTCAAGGGTCCCATCGAGCATGCTAGAATGTTTTAGTGAATTTTTTCTTATATTCTTTGGAAGAAAGAGAGAAGAAATTTAAGAAGGGTGTGGTAAAAAAATCCTAATATGTTGTACATTCATTTGATCCATATGGTTGTAGATACTCCTCTTTGGCTTGGGAGGAATGACTTGTAGATAAGAAATCATTAAAGAGATGATTGATTACTTAGATAGTAGGGTGGATTGCCTAGCAAGCTAGATTTAAGAAGCATGAGCTTCCTTGGAGGTTATCAATCTAAAATTTTAAATAATTAAGTTTGAAATAAAAATTTCTTAAAAAAATAATTTAAGGTACTAAAATCAAATATAAGAAGTGATTGATAAATGAATTGGTGAATTTGACTAGTTATATAAAGAAACAAATTGATATTAATGCTAAATGATTTAGGTATGGTTAAAAAAATAAGGTGACATTATGTGATCAGCAAGAGAGGTACAAAGTGGAATTTGGTTTAGGTTTAATGGGTGAAAATAACTTGACATTTATTTGTCATATAGTGACCATCAGTGGTTAGGGTGACTATTGGTGGATGGGGTCACCAACAACAATTGGAAACCATTGATGGTTATGGATAGACCATTGGTGGTCAGAGTGACCATCAACAATTACTATAGGTTTTCGGTTTGTTGACATGTTTACAAAATGAGATTTTTGAATGTGGGTTTGGGCTCAGTTGGTTGAAAAATAGAAACAAAGTAAATTAATTAATGAAAATAGATATTTAATTTGTTGATCTAAAAAAGGGTTGAGTTGTGTGGCTAAGAACTCATTGATGGATTATACATAAATTTAGGAAAATTAATGGTAGTTGATTGTTGACTGATGAGTTTTCAGAGCACTTTGGATCTCTGGTTTGGTTGTTTGTTCACTAGAAGAATACATGTACAAGAAAGCTCTGATTTAAGAAGCTTTGATGATTGATGGATATGGATGATTTTTATTGATCCCCTTTTCACCTTCCCCTCTTCTCTTTTTATAAAATGAAGAGAGTGGTGGAATTTTAGGTTTAACAAGGATTGTAAATTTAGCCGCTGATATGTATTGATCCCACAAATGTAATATATAGCCAAAACTAAAAAAACAAGTTGTAGCTAAGCTAGAGTTTAACTATTCAGATAGTTAAAACATAATCATCGGTGGTTAGGGTGACCATTAGTGGTTTATGGGTCAAAATGTTAATTTGTTCAAAAGGTTAGCTAGGGTGATTCGGGTTTGGGGTGGACAGGTTATGGGATAGTCCCTAGGGGGTTCCAAGGTGGTCTAGCGGTTAGTTTGACATCTAGAACCATTGTGTGTAGTTTTATACTATCTATATTGAGGACATAAGGTGAGATTAGCATGGGTATAATTTAAGTGTGTTGGAAGTTATTCATATATTTTTTGAGGCTCAAGATGTTCCAAGATGGTCAAGATAAAAAGTATGCTTTAAGAAGGACTAATTGCATTTAGTCTCTACTTAGCTTAATGGTGGTTTTGGTCCTCACGTGTGGTAACCAACCTATGTAGTGGGTGTTTAAATAATCAAACATTTTTATTTATCTATTAAAAGGGTGATCCAATTATGGATAGGTTTTTGGACAACTAGTGTGGGTGAGAGCAAGAGTCAACTATAAAAAGAAGGTATAATAGGCGTAATTTGACTAGTTAGAATATTGAAGATATGAGCGAATAAAATAATTATTTAAAAACTATGTAGAGGGTTTACATACCATCAAAAATGTGTGTTGATAATTTCATGAATTTATAATATTAATTATACAAATAATGGACAAGGTCATATGAACTAATTCTACCAAGGAGAGGGCTAGTCGAGTGAAGAGGCCTAATAAATTGTTTGAGATAGATAGAAGAGTGTGAAGAGCAAAAGAAGGTGGTACTCATTAGTTGATTGAAAAACATGTGTCTAAATACAATCGTATATTATAGATTACCAATTTGGTTATTAGTTGCCCATGGATTGTGTTCCTCCTTATAAGTTGGTGCTTGCTAAAGGACTAGTTGAGTTGGTGTTTGACTAGCAAGGGGTTAGTGCTCCTTGTGGGGTTGGTGGCTTACTAAATATTGATTCATTCCTTATATTAATATATTCCAAGTTGTGTGTCATTATATTTTATCCCCCAGGAAGGTTTCCCATATATCTCTTATGTTAGTATTATGTATGCTTATGTGAATACTTGTTTATGCATTAGTTGATGTATGTGTTTGAATTAATCCTTCATGAATGATAAGTGGAATTCAGTAATGTTTAAAGTTCATTGATTCACCACCCCATGTAAGTATATGTACTTAAAAAACATATTAAATTATCACACCATCCATCCTATCGGTTATGAGCTCAATCTTGAACATTTTAAATCCTCTCAAGATTTTGAAGACTTTACATTGGCTAAACATTGCCAAATAAGACTATGTGCAACCTAATACTACCTAAATACTCCCTTGATACATATTTATTATATTTTGAATTTAATTTTATATGATATTTTATATTATATTTTATATTGTATTGAACTTGAAAGTGGTGGAAGATTTCAAAGTGAGATGGGTGGTGATGGTGAGGGAAAATGACAAGGTATTTCATGTGATATCATACACCAAAGTGCACATATCATACACATGTACCAACTTCAGGGATATTTTAGATACAATACTCATCAAAAAAGCATTTTTTTCCTTTACCTAGGATCTAGTAATGTTGATCATAGTCAAAAGTCTTTAAAAACATCATATTCAAATTTAACAAAAGTTGTCAAGGGTGGGAATAATTAGTTTAATTAGATTCCTGTTACTGAATTCATTATGATATTTCATTCTTTTTCCTCTTTCAAGAAGTTCAAAATTCATGTGTACATTTATCCTTTTCTAAGGAGTTCAAGTTTTGAGTTATCAAACATTGTGTTTTAATATTATTATGATATTTGGGTTATACTTAAGAGTATCTAGATCTAAATTATAGAGAAAAAAAACCTTGTCTATTGATAGACCTTGTGGAAATGGTTTGTGTAAAACATTCAAAACATTGAAATAATGTATACATCTCAATGCAAGAAAGCATATGACAAACATCATGGGGTCTCAAGTTAATGATAAATTGTATTTTGTTCTTGGTTTTTCCTATCTTTTTTTATATTTTACTTTGTTACATACTAGATTTTTATATATATGTGTTCATTGTATTATTATAATATTCTCATTCTCTAGACCATGCCATCCAACTATTAAATCAATTGATTGTATTTTTCATTGAATTAGTTCTATAAAATCTACTACACTATTGAATTTATAAACTACCACACTTTGATATAGACCTATAAGATCTAAAAAATTGTGTCATACAGTCATTTTTTTTTAATTTTTTCCTTTGTGACTAGAGAGGAGCATGGATGTGTACATGCATAACATGAGACATATGAATCCTACCACATTAAATGTTTGTGGCATATCTTAAAAATAGGGTTAATTTTAGTGGCCCAAATAGAAATGAAATTAGTATTTTTTTTAGAATAGATGATGTTTGGGTGTGAGTTTAAATCATCATACAAAACATAATTTAACACATAAGGTATGTTAATTTAAAACTATATGAAAAACTAATAGATGAATGGTACTAGGTTCTTGAGTGATAGGTCTTTTTCATTTAATGATAGGAATGACATCACATGATTAACATAATGTCAAAATATAGGACTACTATCATTAAATAGTTATGTTTTCATTTGATATTTATAATATCATTGTCTCTTGAAAACATTATTGTTGCTAAATAGCAATGTTGTCAGTTGACAACATTATTATCACTGAATAGAAATTTTCTCAATAGGATTATTTTAAATTTAAAATATATATTTCAATTGACAACATAGCTATTGAAAGACACCCTAAATTTCCTAAAACATCTACACTATCAAACTATATTTGTACTACCAAATGATATCTGTGTTGTTTAATGGTTGACAATAATGCAGGATAGTGACAATTATGTTGGAAAATAACACAAGCATGTCCAAATGGTTATATTTAAATATGTTTTATAAATTTGGTCTTATAATGATTATATATCATATATAATGGTGAATAGTATCATATTTACTTTTGACAGAGTGGTGAATTATATTTATCTATATGAAATTTCCCTTAAATAGTAGGCAAGATGACCTAGAAAACTAACGTAGACCTAGATAATTTAGGCATATCCACATTGTTCACCACCCAATAAAATATCCAATTGAGAATTTATAAACTTGAAATAGTGATGAATTAATTACAAATAGCCAGTAAAATTTTCCATGTTAAAAAAATACTATTAACATAAAAAATGTCCCCATTGTGAGATCTAGACAATATTTATTTTTTCCCTTTATAAATGGAAGGGAACATGGGAGAGCCTATGCTAAACATAATAATCATAAATTATACCATATTAAAAAATGGTAACACATCTCCAAACTTGGTAGAAACATTACAAATTTCCCATTTTATAAATTCTCCTTTAATTTGCACAAGGACATTAGTTTCTTCTAGAGCCAAGAGGGAAGACATGAGTCTTATGCATATTTGGTGGATGGTACATAAATAAACACCCAGTGTAGTTTACCTTATTTAATGATTTTTATGTACGAACTAAATATACACCTCTCATTGGATACTTATTTGTGCTTGGGTCAATCCAATAGGAACTGATTAAATTAGATGTATGAAGGTGCAAAATAAGTAAATGTGCTTTATTTGATATGTTCCCAAACATTCCACAACATTATATCCTTTAGTTTGTCACTACCTTTATTTTGGTCATAGTGGAATACTTTAAATACTTACCAATATCATGAATCATAATAACTATGAACCTAATCATAAACTTCCCCACTAGCCAGTTAGTTCACTATGCATTTCATTCTCCAATAGATGTCAAGTTCTACAGACATAGACACGCTCAAATAATTACACCCATTAGGGTAAATATGGAGTCGATATTATTTAAATTTTTTGGCTAGAACCCAATATTTAAACACATAAATGATTTTTCTAATCTTTCAATCATTGTGAACCCGCATTAAAAAAAAACATTGTGCCATATAAACATTTTTTACTTTTGCCATTTATAAATATAAGGGAGTCTGGCAGTGCATATGCATAACATGAAAAAAATGATTCCCACCATTATAAATGTTTATGATACATATGAGAACATGAATCTTTGATTATGGTAAGGCTCCATGGTCATTGTGCTACTCAAATAAGTACTATGATTCCACTTATATGAAGACAAAATAGTGAGGTTCCAAAGTATATAATATAACACATTTGTGTCTTTTGTTGGAAAATTTCCTTCTTAGATGTATGTTTATAATTATTATAGTTATGGGGTGTGAATTATTGCGACAAGTGGTGGCAGACTTGGTGTAGGACTCATCATCATCCATGTAAGTCTTTTGAATTTAGGCATGTCAATAGGTGTTGTATGAAAATCCTGATAGATGCTTATGTTCTAATGTTAAGGGTGCATGTGACCCTTTTATTTATTTTTAATATTTTATTTAAATACATATTAAAATGCATTGTATATTTCATATTTAATATTATCTATAGTCTAATATATAATATATTAATATAGGATAAAATAATATGATTTAATATTTACTATACCTAATATAATGTTATATTCAAATATATTGATTATTTGTTAGCACACATCATAAAAAATATCATTTTAGGTCTCCTTATTTATCCTAAATGATCATGTTTTTCCTCCTCGTCACTCATTTGTCTTTAACGGTTGGTGAATGCTCATGCTTGGGGCCCTTTTTTTGAGGAAGAGGCACTATTGCATATCTTCACATTGTAATTTGAAGGGTTTTTTATATAATCATACTAATAAGTTATATCATTTTCGATGTGGGATAAAAGTTCCAAAATTTTTAAAACATACCCATTTGAGAGCCAAAGCATATTTTAGAGACATAAGGAACATTTATGAGATAACAAGTGGGAGTGTGTCTACCTCAACCTACACATAGATTAGTCTTGGTAGACCAATAACTAAATTGGAGGAGTACATATACCTGAGACTAAATTTTTTTATAATAGATATTAATAATTAAATCCATTGGTGAGAGAAACTCCCAACACATCATCCACCATGTATTATAAATTCAGTACACTTGACACTATAAAATATGCAAGTGATATTTTCCTCTACCCTAGTTTATGTTGGTAGGCATTTTTACCCACACCATCATGGTATTTTTTCCTTCCCAAAAAAACTTGAAACCTTTGCATATAATTTATCATCTAAGTAATGGAATTATGCTTATAATGCATGCCTTCTACATGTTGGGTCATAGTTAGTTGATCATAGGGGTCACTATACCATCCAACAAGGCTTAACCATTTACTATAATAACTCCTAACACCTTCAAAACATCTTTTTCATTTTTATTTCCTATATCTTAATAAACATAATCCTATTTTATTATTTATATGTGTGTCACGTGTACTGTATTTACTATTTTTTACAACCTATATATTTTTTTATTGAGAGTTATATGAGTTTACAAATATTTTACAACATTTTATATGTGATTCTTAGATGAAAATGTGGAACCTATTGGTTTAAAATTGTACACCTCTTATTTCTGACCTTACACACTTCAATAAAATGGAAAATAAAGATGAAAACCCACTAGTATGACATTACATCCAGGGAAGGGTTTGGCATCTAGAATGGATCAAATGGAGAAAATTACTGAGAGGCACCGGCATAGGGTATGGTGAGTTCCATGCTACTTCTATGTTTATCTGAACCAAGGTGAGATGACTTATGGGTGTAGCTTGCTCACATGGAGAAATTATGTAATTCAACACCCACGGGGACTTTTGGAACAAAGAGATACTAATGTGACTAGGACACAACAAACTTATTCAATCTACTCAGGTAGGGTTGTCACACAGAATGAACAAATGCTCTATATCACATATAAGCTACTAAAGATAGATATGTAAGTGACTGCAATATTCACTCAAAATAATTTTCAATAACATGGGCTGAATGGAAAATTTTAGTGTTGGGTATTTAAAGTACAAGATGTAAATGCATGTTATATAAGCAAGGTTTTATGAATTTTTAGGCAACCAATACTTATGGTATGCAGGAAGTGTGTATTATTTATAGGGTAGGACAAGGTAGGATAATTTATTAATTATAGAAAGAGTGGTGGTGTACTAGTGGTTTTGAAATATTAGGTCATCTTATAGTATTCATGATAATATTCTTTCAAAAATATATATAAAAAAATCATAAGCAAGCAAATGGGACATATCAAACGATCCTTGAAAGACACAGAACATTCACTCAAACTAAACTTTCAAACACTTTTCCTTGTCAAATCCATCAACCTATGGTTACCTAACAAGTTATTCAATAACATATCCTAAAATAATGTATAAATGGTTTATAACAAAGATCTATACTCAAAATGATAATAAATGGTGAACAAAAACCAAAATTTCTAATCAACATAACTTGAAAAACACAATGCTTCACTTCGAAAATAGGAAATAATAGAGAACCACAAGCATTTTCATTAACTTGAAAAGAGATATTGCATACATCATTTTTTCAATATGTTGCCATGGGGACAAGCATGATGAGATTTCTCCATGTTGGATAGGTAAGACATAAACATGCTCTTAGAGCTTGCTAATGGTTATACACTAGTGACCACCTTAGCAAGTGAGATAATATTTAAACATAGGATTTGATCTAAAAACATTTGCATAACCTCAACTTAGATAAAAATGAACAACCAACAACAATGAGCCCCCTTGAATATAGGATAAACCCTCCTAGTTATACATTTTGCACCATTTTCAAATATGGGACTATGCGTTGAAATTTAAAAAATATCAAAATAGACCTCCAAATTCCATTAAGATGCCCTCAACTAGAAAATATTCCTTATCATGATTGAATCTTCATCTATTTACAAGAAAAATAATTTCTCTAACTACCTCTACAAGGAATGATGAAGATTTTAAATAAACCCTTTGATTTCTTGATTAGAGATTCCTTTTTACATGTAGAAGGTGAAATTTTATGGTGTAGGCTAAATAAACATTGTCCACATGTGTAACTACCTAGAGATTCCCTTGACAATTTGATTTCATAAATGGAACCTCCTTGATAACTACCTTTCCTATTATTCATGCCTTAAAATAACCTAATCTTGTAATGATGGCATGGGAATGCTCTGTTCATGGTAGAAGCAAAAACTTATCCATGACCATTTATAAAATATAGTTTAGAATGGACCATAGACCTCTTTATATGATTTTAATTCTTTTATGTCCATAAAAGAACCATCAATTTTAGCTTTAAAACAAAAAATTGACACATACTGACATGTGGCATGCCACATCAGATCCAACTAGGCATTTTGTGGAGTTTAAAAGTGACTAAGCCACTTAATTGTATCCACCTTAGACATGTGTCACTTTCTTATGTAGGTTTGAATGTATAACAAATATTCACCATAGATCTTTTAAGAAGTCTTTGAGACATAACTTCATCATAAGACGTTGATCCTAATCTGGGCCTCCAAGATCTTGCCACATGGTAGATCGATGGGTTCCCTATGTAACCTACAAATAATATTAAATGATTGAATTCTATCATGCCACATGACATCCTCTCATTATATCTCTGACCCTATTGAACTATCAAATATTCAATCGCACTATTGGATCATCAAAATATACTCGAGCTTTAATCATGATCTATGAACTTTACACTTGTTAGTTTAATATTCAATTTTAGCTCTATTGAAATATCCACCTTCATCTCATGCTATTGATCTCATTTACTTAGATAAAATGTACTCTTTTGATCATTTAAACCCAAGATCAAATGTTGATAATTGATATTTATCTTGTTTATAATGGTTATGACACATGTCACTATCATGTTTAACCTGAACCCTTTAAAAAGTCTACTCTCATTTACGTCATTGATCTGCTAGATGTATGATTGACCATGAATCGTCAATTTGATTTGTCACTCACTAAGATTAAAGCACTTGTCCTCATATCCCTCCATAGGATATTTGACTTATTGAGCTCCACTCACTATTGGATCCATTGGTGCTTTCCCAAGATCTTGACACTTGTTGATCATATTCGCATCCTATGTCCTTTTAAATTTTTAGGTTTGATCACACACTAT
This sequence comes from Torreya grandis, assembly GCA_037957365.1. NCBI lineage: Eukaryota > Viridiplantae > Streptophyta > Pinopsida > Cupressales > Taxaceae > Torreya > Torreya grandis. Next base: position 724,464 of record JARHVA010007045.1, read on the forward strand.
TAGTTTCTAGAGTTAGTTTACACTATTTGATTACGATCCACTGGGTCGAATATGATTGGTTCCAAATTAACATAAAAATAGTTAATTAAATGTTTGAGGAATAAAGGACATAGTATAAAATCTTAGCCTAAGATTTTTTTATGCTAATAAGATAAGTTTATATTAAAGGGACCAATCAGTAGTTAGACCATGTTAATAGATAAAAGGGACAAAGGCCCATGGGATATGAAAGGGACCAAAATATGAATTTTAGACTAAGGTTTGGTCTTGTTAATAAACATGACTAAACCTTTGTATATAATTAAACTAGGTCCATGGTATATTTAAAACATTACCACGTAAAATTTTTTTGCTATATTTGAGTTTAAATCAAAGTACCTAATCTATGACAATTAGAATAACAATTTTAAGATGCTCAAATATGAATTCAACTTGGGTTTACAAATTAGGAATTTATATTCAAAAAAGGCTAAATTTCTTTAGTGAAACTTAGGGCACTAACAAAACACACCTACTAGGTAAACATGCCACACCAATTTTATATTAAAGGAATCAAATATGTATAATATATACATTCTCCCTAGCACACTTCATTATTTTCACGTTGTTTACAATTATATATTATATATCATATTACAACCATAATTATATAATACACTTTATTAGACTTTGTCCTTTACTTCCTTGATTTAGATAGATTGATATTTTGAGTTTAGAAGTTCTATTCATAATTTTCCTTGTCTATAGAAATTATTGGCTCAACCCATCTATTCATAAGGTTTTTAAATTGCTTTTATTCCTTGTATCAATTAGTTTTATTATAAAAGCAAAGAGTGGTAATGTTAACATAGTAAAACATGTTCAAAATACATGTTTATCTTTTTTTCAAATTTACTACTATGTTTAATTCTATCAAGCTACTTTTACATTATGCCCATTATTTGATTAGGTATACCATTGTATAAACTATGACATCATCTAATTCTCCAAAAAAAAATTTACAAAATATAATGTGTTTTTGTGTTTTGACTTTATCCTTGTCCACTTTAACCCATCTTATGTTATAATTATATTTCAAAATCCAACACATAGTACCATATAAAAGATACTCAATTTTTTAGTCCTTATAAAATTATAATGAGATTACATGCTATATAGTGACTTAAACAATCCAACTTTCCAACATATTAAGACATGGACTATTAACATATAACTATATTTTTAGATCATTTTAAATTATTTTTGAAATCCATATCAACTACTTTACAATAATTCATGATCACTTTTAAGAAAGGCCTCTATACATGTATTTATTTATTTTGTCTAATTGGTTTTTGGTAAACATTCCTTATGGTCAAGTTTTTAGATTTATGTACATAAGTGCTATGTTTTTACATAACTTAAAACGTTATCTGGAATCATGATATAATCATTACTCATATAAGTGGGTTTAGATTTTAGGTACCCTTTTTCTCACTTGAAACTGAAGAAACACCATTTTATTGATACAAATCATTGTAGCTATCTTTTCTAGTAAATAAACTAAACACTATTTATGCTAAATAGATGATGTAAAATATAAAACCCATTATTTTTATAATTTAGTTCATATTTTTGAAATGTTACTAGTAGAAAAATTGCTTGGAGATTTAAAAAAGGTGATGATAAATATTATCATTATGTTTTCACTCTTAAAATAGTCTAATGAGGTGAGTTCATAATGATTACTATTGTCATTTGTATTTTCACCCTTTGAGGAGATGGAAAATCTCTCCTCATATAAGTGGCACAATGGAATCACCTCTAGTCTTGTGGTTTGCCTAAAGAATGAGGTGAATCTCTAGATAGGGCTAGTTCCCTTTATGTAACACTTTGGACTAAAACTACAATAAAACTTGGGGATGAAAATAGAGAAGAATAAATGAAATAAAAATAATCCAAGGGAGGTGATACACCAAATAACATGATGACATCTAACTATATGCAGTTACACTTAAAATCAAAGGATAAAATGAACATACACTTCTCCAATCTTCATCTTCTCACAACAATGTTACATTGTGAGGTTACAGATGAATGTACAAAGTTCAAAGGAATAAAAAAGAGGCCTATGAGGGAATTAATCAATAGGATAACTGAATAAATCTTATAAATTTCCTAGAATACTTCACATGCCCTACAAGAAGAAGTTTTCTAATTTAAAATAGATGATAGAATGAAACAACATGCTAAGGAATCCATAGTCTTAACTTATATGAAATCAAACATTCCAAATGAAAAAACTAAGAATAGTAATGGTGGAGGTAAACATAAGTAGTCTTATTAATCAATATGTATACATTTGAGCATGGATTTTCCATAATTAGGTGGAGCATCCTCTATAATGAATAAAATGTCTAGTTCTTATAGAACTAGAGAGAGAGACAAGAAGTGAGAAGCTCAAGGGTCACAAGGACACTTGTAAAGATTATAAAATAAGGAAATTGTGCATGAGAAGAGGATTTACGATGAACCATGTAAGGTGAGTAGTTACAAGTGTCAATCCAAGTCATAAACTTCATGACGAGTGGTAAAAAATGCCTCATTTTGGCTCAAAAAATTGCTTACATGATTATCCATATTTTAACACCTTATAATTTATCAAGACCATGTATGATTATTGGAATGAATTTTAAGGATGAAAATCATGAATCTCCATGTATTGTCTATGGGTCTAGTCATCTAGAATCACCTAGAAAGGAGTAATCATCATTTGCTATCAAGAAAACCGCTCATTCATGCACCCTACACATTTAGACTCAAAATTGCCTTCATTTTCTAATGAAAATCCATGGGAAGACTTAAATGACATAGATAAATACCCTCCACGGACATATATCAGCAAGGACACCTTAAAAATACATTCACTTGAATTTTTCACACTTCTTCTTAGCTTGTCTACTATGCTAGATTTGATTGGTTGAGTTGAAGTTCCTGGTTTAGGCACTTAGAATATTTTTAATGAAATTAAATGACCATAGGGAGTTAAAAGTATAAAAATTCCCTGAAAACTTGATTTCACTATCAATATCCTTTTGTATTCTGCACAACATAAAATATTTGAAAAAGTAACCTATTTCTACCATGTTCATATATGTTTGTACACCTCATCTTGGTGGGAAGTAGCTTGACTGAGTCCTCTCCAACATGAAATCTTTCTTTTGGGAAAACTATACCATTTTGATGCATTATCTACTTTATTTTCTACATCATGTCTAGACTAAGGGTTTAGGAAGGTCTTAAGTGCATTCTATTCTTAAGGTTAGCTCATAAAGGATTCAAATCCAACCTTAAATACAATGCTAAAAAAAGGATTTTTAGAATCAAAACTAACTCCTCTGAACCTCTTACATTCCCATGAAAATCATCGAGAGAGATAGGAGCTCTCAGAGTTCGCCTACCGAGCTTTCTTATCAATTTTCTATAGGTCTGAGGTTATCTTGAGCCCAAGAATCACTTTTTCACAGTTTTTTATACCCTCAAAGAGCTTGGAAACATATTTAGTAATCCAAAAAATAATTTCCAATTCACGAAATTAAATACCTCATGTAATAAATGTGATTGACTCTTCAATTGGCCACTAGGTCTAGACCTTGCCTAGTAGGACTGAGTTGTCTTTGAGATAAAAGATGGATTACTTATATTTATCTTGAATTACATAGACCTAGAAACATATGAAATGAGATGATAAGAATGCCTTAGTTCATTATAATACTCATCTCATGTTAAACTTGAAGATGTCATCTCATTTGGGCATCAAGCTTGAATTCTGCCTAACAAGCTTATCTACAACATGGGGGGTTAAACCTTCAAACTACAATTACTTGCATTATAGATGTTATAACACATCAAAATTAAACTTATAAACATGTTTCAATCATTTATAAGGCTCAATAAGAGATGGAAATATGAATAGCATACCGTTTGGCTTCTAACCCTTAATTTTGTCTACTAGGCCTGACTAGAATTCTAACCACTTAGAACACCCTGTTAATATCCATCTCTTCATTATTGGTTTTATATTATGTAATATGTGAATTCCAACCCATCACACCTATTTTAAATTTTGTATATGGTTCTTATCCACCATTTAACCTTCCTTTCTCAAAGTTGTAGGTTTTGTGTACCTATGGAAGTGCTCTCTATTTGAGACAAAATAGAGGGCACTTCCCCTAATTTTATAAAATAAAAATATATTATATATGATTATTTAAGTTTTATTTATCCTATATAAAACTCCTTAGCCATTTATTAGGTCGTTTTCCCTTTCAAAACATTAAATACTTAAGACATACTTTTGTATATGAGTTGTGCATGTTCTTTATGAAGACTATGTTTTACAATTAGAAGTGCCTTCCCCTTGATTAATATATCATCGTGAGAGCCAATGGAGGTTTTAATGATTAATATTAATGTGTTTTATTCTTATTTACCAGTTTTACCTTCCCAAATATTCTCCATGCTTTGACTGGTTAAGACTGAGTGTGACCTTTACCTAATTGTGTCTTTTGCTTGTTGGGAAGGCACCATTAGATATCCATAGCTATTTTGGTCTAAGTTCAGGATCTAAAAATCCATATAAATTCACCTAGGACCATTCTATGTCTTCTTAGATCTATTTTTCATCTTTCTTAGGATTAAATCATTACCTAGATACCACATTACCTTATTGTTACATCATAGTCATCTAGTTGGTTGTAGGTATTGATGTATGGTTAGACCTCAAAGAAAGTGTTTACTACCTCATCAAAGATGTATATATAGCCTAATGCCTCATGAAAACTACCTATGCATTAACATGGGCCACACAAAATTACCAAGGTAAAAAGTGATTTGACCATAAGGAGTTTGAAAATGAGAAGGATAACATGCTTGAATACTCATGCAACATGCCATTCTCCTTACTTGGCCTCCCTTATTCTCCACACAAGATAACCTCCTTCTCGACTCCTCCTCCTTCGTGCCATGGCTACCTTTTGCAGATCCATATCGAGGTTTTAGATAAATATGTTTTTTTATTACAAAGTTTTGAATACCAAGAGAATGGTACTCTCCCCCAAATTGGAATCAAGATGATCCCTTCCCAAGTCCTATAAAAAAATTATTAATTTACTATTTTCTAATTATTCTAACTGATGCATGATAAAAAAAAAAGAGGTGACACAGATAATTTATTCCGACCCATTAAAATATTATGTTTACCCTCTTCTCAAAAAATGTTCCCACCAAAGACAATAACAAAAATTAATTAAAAAAATGTGTGCTACACAAAATATACCAAGAATTTTTTTATTTTATTTTTTAACCATTATTATTATGTACTAAGTAAAATTATTATCAAATCATGAAAATACTATTGTATTTCACCATATACATAATCCCACACATTAAATCTTAAGTTGAAGATGAGGAAGTTATGCAAGGTTATATCATCATGAGCTAATATTTTTGTCTTTCAAATAATAAACCTTAATTATCAATCATATTATCTCTCATGACCATTATAATTCTAGAGGGTGGGAGAAAAGATAAAACATTTTTATTTATCAAAAGTAAATTTTGAAACTGATGTCATTCACCATCTTAGAAAAACACCACATAAACCTCAAGTTGTTAAGCGCACTTTCATGATAAAAATATATATATTGCACTATCCCTTCCGCTATGCCATAATTAGGTCTACAGGGTAGATTCTTAAATATACACACACATACAAAACTAAACATGTTGAGTATAAGGATGATGTCCCAAAAAATCCTTTTCTCATAGGGTAGGGCATTACACGTCTAGCTTGGATTAACATTAGCTTTTAATAAAACCTTAGTTTTCAAGTTTCAACCCACTCACTAAATCTTTTTCCACTAGACCCATTTGGGTTTCTCTACCTCACCTAGCCCTTCATTTTGGGTTAATCCCTACTATCAAGTTATAGGTATCTCACTCGGTATCTTTTAATAGATTGATAATACCACTAATACATTCTTTGACATCACCTTTTCAGAAATATTGGTAAACATTGATACTTCCAATAGTCTTTCAGTTTATATTGAATTGATGATTGAGGATTGTGTGTGGATTTAAGATTTAGACTATAAAGGTCTACCATTTTGGTGTCATATTTTTAACACTTGGTACTTGACTTCTAAATTTAAAGAACATTAGAAAGGAAAGCTATCAAATTGGTGGAAGAATGCCTCTTTCAAACTTATGATAGTCGTTGGACCTAATTATTTTGATAGTAATTCTTTTAAATCAAAACAAAAAGTTCCACCTATAAAGGAAGATGCAAAACTCCAAGGTCCCCCAAGTGTAGAACTCATGAACCTTAATCCAAAATTTGATGCAGTAAGAAGAAATATGGAGGCAGGATATTTGGATGAAGATAAGGCCCATATTGATTCAACTTCATATGTAACTATGAACAAAGTTAACACTGAGACAATGGTTCTAGAATCAAATTTGGAAGCTTGTGGATAACCTCTCTCCAATGAGGCAACATTAGAGATTGAAATACCTAATTCAATGGTCGAACAAAATAAACATTCAAGAGAAAAATATCAGCCCTTTAATTTTATTGAAATCTATATACCCTTCTCCCCAGAGTTTGCAGAAGACAAGATGGATTATACCAAAGTGAAAAAAAATAAAAAGGTAGCAGAAATGTGGTTCATAAGTCTTCCAATATGACCCTTCATTTGGGAGGGCCTTTGCATTAAGGGTGATGTGAAGATATTTCTTAAATGCTAGCTGGAATTTTCAATGTTATTTCAATAACTTGTTTGATGATTTGTGGTTTTTGTTTATTTTACTATCGATAGAGGCATTTCATGTGAACTTAAAAATCTTACCTTTCTCGTCTATTTGTTTAAGGTTAAAAAACCTTTCAAAACCCATATTTTTATCCTATCAAATATAAATAATTACTAGTTCATCAAGCTCTTTTATGTTAATATTCATCCAATAACAAACAAAATATATGAAATCTTGGACATTAATATTTTTTTTTAAAGATTCTAATATCTCCTAGGTTGAAATTGATAATGAGGCACAAATCTTAAGTCATAAATATCGTAATAAACACTACTAATTAGATAATTCAAGGTTTAATTAAAGAGATACTAAATTTGTTAGTGTTATGTTGAAGCAAAATAAATTGATCAAGATATTTGTTTTTATATTGAAATATTGATTACGAAGTTTAAGCATCAATGATGCAAAACATTGAGAAGAGTATCAAAACAAACATACGGTATGAAACCAGCAGGCATCCCCCTGACAATCTAAGTGTTATTACAACATTAAAAAATCGGCCCCATAGAGACAGCCCAGCAAAACAAAAAAGAACCAAAACCAGCACACATATATCCCTCCACCCAGAACACAGGTGGCCTCAAAGTCCAGCAACTACACTAACTTATCATCGGGCACCCTCCAAGTAGCGATGCACTCCTTGTCCATATCATCATCAGAATCCACACACACTGGTTAGACAATACTGCTCAAGTTCAAACCCGGTTCCAACTGCTCCAAGCCAGCAATCGATGGTGTAGGGAAGTGGTCAACCGTCTTTAGCAAGGAATTCATGTTGTAGGTCATGACATACTCCAACAATTCGTCCACTTCTTCAGCACCACACCTTTGAAGGAGCTTCTCCAATTTTGCAGCAAAGACTTTCACGTTATCTCCCAATCAATTTCTAGACTTCGCTTTGATCCTGAGTGTCTTGTACCTATGAAGGGTGAGAATGAAGGGAAAGAGGTCGAAAAGGATTCTTATTATGAGAAAAAAGATCAATTTCCAGGTCCATAGGAGCGATAGAATCCTCAACTTCATTGATCACATTAACATTACCGTCCGCAACAATATTCTACACATCTAGAAACATATCATTGTTGGCAACCAGCCAACTGTTCCCTTAATAGATTTTTTGAAAAATATGAATTTAAAATACATCTATACTAGTTCAATAATGAACATTCAAATTTAGATGTACACTTATTAATTATATGGAACCAAATCATAAATAGAGATATTAATATCTATATAATTTTAATTTATTAAATTAAAAATAAAATTGAAAAAATATCAAGATTACATATTCAAATTTATAGTCAAATTTCCTAGGATATTTTGGTTTGGAAAACGGGGTGCCGCCACTGCCGATCGTAATAGCTTGGGCTTTCGAAAATGGCATTTCCTCCTTGGAGTGGGTAATGATCGATAGTAATGATTCTTTAAATCATTACTGCTGTTCATTTAATGGAAACCATTTCCCACGTATGCGACGGATAACAAAGCTCTTAACTAGCGCCAACGGATGAAAAATAGTATCTATCGGAATGCTAACGATACAAGCCATTCTACCAATAAGGTGGTGTTTCCAATCATTGATTAATATTTACACTGGATTTCCAAAATTAAATAAAGGTGGTGGCATGCTGAGGAAATCAGGTCCAGATACCTTTTGAAATTTGAATCTGCTACAAAATTTAATCTACAAGTTGTTCAGATTAGATGAAAACATACTTGGAAACGTCTAATTGGTTGAGATCGATGAGTTAGAAAAAACATATAGATATCAATTTGAATAATTCATGTTCTTGCCCACTGCGTCGTCTGTTGTTGTCCCTCTTCCCTAATTAGGATTATGCTAATCACTAAACTCTTCGAAATCGGATCTATACGAATTATATGTTTTACCAAGAATAAGGTCAGAAATTGACAAGTTATTAATGACATACCCAGATAATATTTTATTGAAATGGGAGAGAGTTCAAAACGGTATTAAACTGACAAATTGGTAAGGTGTAGATGAAATCTTTTCCAGATGAATATCAAATTTAGGGTAGAGCTTTCAGAGATATCCTATTTTAAAGATAGAACGGGCACCATCCAGATTGAGGACTAATATTTTTCGTAAATTTGATTGTTATTCAGATCCTCTATTTTGTTTATATTTCTTTAGTTTGATTTACTTGGTGGATACTAGGATGATCTGTTCCACGAATATTTATAAAACCATATAACCTACATTGGTTTTTTAGGGGGTTGGAAAAGCAGGAGTATCTAAATTTAAAAGATTTTGACACAATACAAACATGTAAACGCTGTTAGAAAGTCAAGTTAAATTGGAGTTAATTTATCACCTTCTCATGCATGCAATCAGTTAGTAAACTAACAGTTGAGCATTCAGTTAGTTATCAAACAGTTAGTTAAACTGTTAGAGAATTTGTTAGAGAGTTAGTTTGCATGTAAAGACTAAAATTGGTCTTGTGTTTGTTTTTCTAATTATTGTATGTTTTAATTTCTATTTAAAGATGCTTGGGCGCATCATTGTAAGCAAGGAAAATTAAATATCAATAGAATCTCTTTCTTTCAAGAAATTGCTGTAGCAATTGGGTTGAGTTCTTATTTATTTGTTTGAGTTCTTGTTTTGTATGCTCTCTTGATTCTGACAAATTGGTATCAGAGCACAAGTTGTGGCAGAAGCCCCTGGTTAGGAAAGCAGCCAGCAGGGAGATGACAAGAAGAAAGGAGAGCGAAGCAGTCAGGCACAGGAATTGCCAGCAGGCAGCGCAGAGACTGACCTCGGCAGTCAGACAACTGACGTCGGCTGACTCAAGACTGACATCGGCAATATAACCGACGTCGGCATTATCAACTGACCGACCGTGACAGTTTAACCATCATCGACAACTGTGAGTCAGAAACAACGACCAGAAAGTCATTCCAGTATGAAAAATGGCAGCATATAACAGTATTTCACAGCCTCAAATTCCCATTTTTGATGGTAAAAATTATGATTTTTGGGCAATTAAGATGAGAACTTTATTTTGCTCACAAGATGTTTGGGATTTGGTAGAGAGTGGTTTTGTAGAACTGAAGGACGAAGTAGCCCATCTGGCATTAAATCAAGCACAAAAAGACCAGCTTAAGAAGAACAAAGAAAAAGATGCAAAAGCTTTATTTCTCATCCAACATGCATTGGATGAATCTATATTTTCTAGAGTTACAACAGCAACAAGATCCAGAGAGGCATGGAAAATCTTGGAGACTACCTATAGAGGTAATACAAAGGTAAAAATTATCAAATTGCAATCCCTTAGGAGAACTTTTGAAAATATGCAAATGAATGTATCAGAATCTATAGACTAGTTTATAGGTCAAGTTTTAAATATAGTGAATCAAATTAGATTTAATGGAGAAACTATGACGGATTAGAAGATCATAGAAAAGATACTCAGATGTTTGCCCAATAAATTTGATGCAATAGTTGTAGCTATTGAGGAAACCAAGGATTTCGAATAATTATCTATAGATGAATTAATGGGTTCTTTGTTAACACATGAATCCAAAATGAATAGGAATAATACTTCTCTTGAGAATGCCTTCAAGTCACAGGTATTAGTTGGTAGAAGAAGAGGAAGAGCCAGGGCAAACTTTAGAGGAAGAGGCAGAGGTAGATATGGAAGGAACAATTCAGATGAAGGTGAACATAGTAATCAAAACTACATCAGTAGAGGATGTAGCAACAATCACTTCCAACAAGGTTCACAGAGGTTTGATAAATCTAATGTTCAATTTTATTACTACAAGAAATATGTTCATTATGCAAATGACTTTAAAAATAAACAAGGATATGTGTACAAGCAGAATGCTAATTACATAGGTGAATCTAGTTCTAATCCAGGTGAAACTATTCTATTTCTCACTTATAATATTACTCAAGAAAAAGCTAAAGATATTTGGTTCTTAGATAGTGGATACAGTAATCATATGACAAGGAATAAAGAATTTTTTGCTAGACTTGATGATTCTGTAAAATCACAAGTGAAATTAGGAAATGATATCACAGTAGATGTCATGGGTAAAGGTGTCATAAATGTTTTGGCAAAAAAAGGTGAAAGAAGGTTTATACCTGATGTTTATTTTATACCTAGACTAAAACATAATCTTTTGAGTGTTGGTCAGTTAGTGTGGAATGGTTACAGAGTATCCTTTATGGATAATGTTTGCACAATATTGGACAAGTTTCCAAGTGACAAGTTGATAGGAAAAGGGGAGATGACCAAGAATCAGATGTTCCCTCTTCGAATTCAGTGCATCCAAGGAGAAGAGAAAGCCTACTTCAAATCCATGTAGCTAGACCAATCATGGCTATGGCACTTAAGGTATGGACATTTACACTTTAGAGGTTTAAATTTGTTACAGAAGAAAAATATGGTAAAGGGCTTACCACCAATAGAATAGCTAAAAAGTTCATGTGACAGTTGTATTCTAGCAAAACAGCATAGAGAGAGCTTTCCAGTAGGAGGCTCATATAGAGCTAAGGTAATATTGGAGTTAGTCCATAGTGATTTATGTATAACAATGTAAACTCCATCATTTGGAGGTAGTACTTATTTTCTAACCTTTATTGATGACATTAGCAAAAAGAGTTGGATATACTTTCTCAAAAATAATTCTGAAGCCTTTGGAAAGTTTAACAAATTCAAGGCAATGGTTGAAAAGCAGAGTGGCCATTATATAAATATACGTAGATCAGATAGAGGAGGTGAATATATGCCTAATTAATTTCAAGATTTTTGTAGATATCATGGAATCAAAAGACAATTGACTATAAGGTACACACCACAACAAAATAGTGTAGCAGAAAAAAAGAATAGAACAATCATGGAGATGGCAAGAAGCATGTTGAAAGCTAAACACTTGTCAAATGAATATCAGGTAGAAGTAGTAGCATGTGCAGTGTATATTCTAAATAGAAGCCCAACAAAGAGTGTCAGAGATCAAGTTCCACAAGAAGCGTCGAGTGGTAAGAAATATAGTGTATATCATTTTAGAATTTTTGGTTGTGTTGCATATTCTCTTATACCATTTAAATTGAGAAGAAAGCTTGATGATAAAAGTGAGAAATTCATTTTTATTGGCTATTCTAAAGAATCAAAAGCGTATAAGTTGTATAACCCAATTTCAAAGGAAGTAATTATAAGCAGAGATGTTGAATTTAAGGAAGCAAAAGCATGGGATGGTAGCACCATCATAATTGGAGCACCAATTCCACAGAATGAATAAGTTTTTGAAGAACAAAATTTGGAAGGTGGACAATCCTCTTCACAAGCAAGCACAAGAGCTCCAATAAGGACACCTAGGAGGTTTAAACAAGGTGAATCATCTAGTCATGCATGTCACCCTACTCCATATTCACAAGTAAGTGATGAATCAGATCCAACTCTTGCTTCTTTAAGAGCAAGATTGAAAGGTAAGAAAATGAGAAATTTGAGTGAGATTTATAATTAAGAAGAAGCGAAAATAGATTTGGTTTCAAAATTTTCTCTTTTTACTCATGATCCTATGTATTATGAAGAAGCAATTAATGAAGAACATTGGCTAAAAACAATGGATGAAGAGATGAATGCTATTAAAAGAAATCAAACGTGAGATCTAACTACTCTACCTGAAGGTAAAGATTGTATAGCAGTCAAATGGGTTTATAAGACTAAATTTGATGTAGAGGAAAATGTTGAAAAGCATAAGACAAGGTTAGTAGCAAAAAGTTTTGCACAAGAACATGGAGTTGACTATAATGAAACATTTGCACCAGTTGCTAGATTGGATACTGTTAGAATGGTATTATCTATAGCTTCTCAAAATAATTGGTATGTATATCAAATGGATGTAAAATCCACTTCTTTGAATGGATTTCTAAATGAAGTATATGTGAAACAACCCACAGGTTATGAAGTTCAAGGGACATGAAAAAAAAGTTTACAAATTGAACAAGGCTCTTTATGGTCTCAAACAAGCACCAAGAGCATGGTATAGTAGGATAGATTCATATATGATAAACAATGGATTCAGCAGAAGCGATAGTGAGCCTACTTTTTACACAAAAATAAACAAAGAAGATCAGATTTTGATTGTGTGTTTATATGTTGATGATTTGATTTTTATTGGAAATTTGTCTATAGACACTTTTAAATCAGCAATGAAGAAAAAAATTGAAATGACAGATTTGGAATTAATGAAGTATTTTTTGGGAGTAAAAGTTGTATAATCAGAGAAAGAAATTTTTATCTGTCAAACTAAATATGTAAAAGATGTGTTAAAGAGATTTAAGATGTTGAATTGTAAACCAGCACCTACACCAGTTGCTACAGAGACAAAACTTAGCAAAGAAGACCAAGGATCTAATATTGATTTCATAATATTCAAAAAGCTAGTTGATAGTTTGATGTATCTTATAGCTACTAGACCAAATATCAGTTATGGGGTTAGTTTAATCTCAAGATTCATGGAGTCACCCAAAGACTCACATTGGCAAGTTGGAAAAAGGATATTGAGATATGTGGCAGGAACTACAGAATATGGAATTTTATATTCCACAACTAACGACTTTAGTTTGATTGGTTTTACAGGTAGTGATTTTGTAGGTAACATTGATAATAAGAAGAGTACTTCTGGATATGCCTTTCTTTTAGGCACAGGTGTGATCACATGGACATCCAAAAAGCAATCCATAGTGACACTTTCATCAGCTGAAGCAGAGTGTGTTGCAGCCACATCAGCAGCATGTCAAGCAATTTGGATGAGAAGAATATTGAAAGATTTATTACAAGCACAGAAGGAGTCAACACCAATCTTCTGTGATAACAAATCAGCAACTGCTTTATCAAAAAATAATGTGTTTCACAAGAGGAGCAAGCACATAGATACAAGATTTCACTTTATCAGAGAGTTAGTGAACAATGGAGAAATCCATCTGGACTTTTGCAGATCTGAAGATCAATTGGCGGATATATTTACAAAGGCATTACCAAAAGAGTCCTTTGATTATTTGGGACAAAATTTAGGCATTGTAAGTGCTAAAATTGCAAGTGGTAGAAATTAAGGGGGAGTGTTAGAAAGTCAAGTTAAATTGGAGTTAATTTCTCCACTCCTCATGCATGCAATCAATTATTAAACTGACAGTTGAGCATTCAATTAGTTATCAAACAGTTAGATAAACTGTTAGAGAATTTGTTAGAGTTAGTTTGCATGTAAAGAATAAAATTAGTCTTGAGTTTGTTTTTCTAATTATTGTATGTTTTCAATTCTATTTAAAGACGCTTGGGCGCATCATTGTAAGTAAGGAAAATTGAAGATCAATAGAATCTCTTTCTTTCAAGAAATTGCTGTAGCAATTGGGTTGAGTTCTTATTTATTTGTTTGAGTTCTTGTTTTGTATGGTCTCTTGATTCTGACAAACGATCAGCAGATAAATATTTTGTCAAGCGTCACTTTGAGCAACTAGGATATATTTTGTACAATAGCAATGACAACTGTTGGGAGGTGTTTTGTAAATATGACAAGCTGTGGTAGGGAATGGTGGTGTACGAAGCTTGTATTGCCATACTCAGAGTTTTCCTCGGCTTGAAAAGACGAGTAGAGCCACTTCACCTTCTTTAGCAGCCCATTTTACATTTGGAAAATGTCACCTGGCAATTTGTGCTGTTATCGATTCTTTTTATTTCTATCTTCCGTCGCCCCATGAAACTGCAAGCAGGAACCGGCCAAGAAATCAATGAACCAGATCTCAGAAAGCGGTTTTCAATTACAGCTTAACGAATGGATGCTGACCTGGTGTGAGGTCGGAAAACACAGCGCTGGTATGCGAATACATGTAGTTTTCAATTACAGGATGTTTATCAATTATTTCGGATTTTGGCTCCACATTAATAAGAAGCATATTGTTGTTTTGGTTTAATATTAATATTCCTTCAGATAAGCATCGAAATCCACATCTGTGGGGCTCTCCTCAACCCAACCGCAAGCCAATTAAATAAAATACATATATCTCATTAGATTTGGCAAACGTTTAGAGGAAGAGAATCAAATGCATGGCCCATATTCTTTTGAAGAAACGTAAATAAAAATAGTATCCACATTTTCATTGTGTAAATGATAAAACCCCACAATCTGACATCGCACGTGAATATCTGCCACACTGTTTGACAATATGTGCATTGAAATGTATCGGCATGCCCACTGTCTCCCGCTATCTCTCTTAATGTATAAAATATATCAGATGCTTTACTATAAAAAGAGGTATCTTCAATCCGGTAGGGGAATATCTCCAACTAATTCCTAAAGAGGTACACATATATAGTATCAACATAAAGTGTCAAACTATATGTAGAAGGACATCGTTCAGCAATCCATTGGGTGAACATATATACTATATTAGAATATTCTTGACATATTTGTTATATAAATTCTGGACATGCCTGAAAGTCAATAACTTAGAAACATGTTTCTACTAAATAAGACGTCTTACCTTTCCATTAATACAAAGATTAAAGTATTCATGAAAATTTCAAAAGATATATATATATATATAGGCCATGGGATCAGCTACGATAGGGCTTTGTGTCCGCCATTATTTAATGTCGTGTTCCGTCTCACAATTTTTAATTAAAATAATGGATTATTATTATTATTATTATTATTATTATTATTATTATTATTATTATTATTATTATTATTAAATTTTAGATGTTATGAATATTAGTACTAAATTTGTTGGAGATGGTATCATTAGTAAAAATCAACTCCAAAAATATTTAAATAAGTAAATATTATAAATATTTTTTTAGAGATGCTAAAGATTTTTTTAAAATCTTGAGATTGTTGACTATTATTTCTTACAATGTGTTTAAATGATATATGTAGTTTACTTAATATTTAATATTAAATATGATGATATATAAAATATCATTAGATATTTTTTATTTTTTTTTGTTAATTCTTAATATATTTTTACCATTTTCAAATATGATTTTTAATTTATCAAAAAAAAATTATTGTTTTTCATCTACGACTTTTTTACTTTAGGACATATGTTCATTATGGTGTTGTTTTCAGTAGATTTTTATAAGTATACATTTGCTTTATTGAATTTTTTTATAGCCAAATCAGCCTTGTGTATAGGTTAGTTTGTTTGTATTGAACCTCATTAATTTTATTTCGCTGATCTTCAAGAGATATGTCTACTTTAAGGGTGATCTTTGAGAAGACTAAAGGAATTCATTGATATTTAATAAAAAATATTATTTAGGTCCAGCATATGTTGCAAATTATTTTATGAGTTAAATATTTTCATTTTCAATCTCAAAATTAGACATTATACCTTGATGGCTTTGGATAAAACTCTTATTTGAAATCTATATGTTAAGAATTATAATATAAATAATGAGAGTAAGTCAAATGTTATAATGCTTGAAAGATAACTAAAAATAGATATATTAAAATATTAATAAAGAAAATATAATATGATGGCTTCCAATGGTCAAATTATAGTGTTAATCCTTAATAATGTGGAAGACAACCCAAAGCTTGGCATGGCGGAAACACAAAGTTTCTTATGAGATGACACTTTAATAGGTAGATGCCTAGAAGGTGGTGGTTAGTAAATGATTTTGTAATATTCAATTGATTGATAAATTTTATTTATATATTTTTAGGAAAATTTACATGCATTAATAAATTTTGATAAATTTAGGGTATTTTTTATATCAAAATTTTAAATTTTGATAATTTTTTATTCGATTTATTAGAACAATTTTTATTAACATTAATTCTATTTAAAAAATAATAACCACTAAATTGAGTGAAAGAGAATAACTTAAATTTAGAAGCATGATATTTTTGTAATAATTTTCATCATCATATGTATCACCGTCATACACATGTTTTCAACTGTTTTTCTCTATATCTGACCTCACACTATTATATTTATTTATTCGTCTATTTTAATTTATCAATTTAAATATATCGTTTACATTATAAATATTATAACATTCCAAACTATATCACGAAATAAATTTAAACAAATGAATTTATAATTACATTTTATTGATTAAAAAATAATTTATATTTAATAATATGATTAAAATTTAACATTTAGTTTATAGTTTAAATTATCAACATGATGAAACATAGTCATTATATGGGTTAGTAATTAGAGATAACGAAATATCTAGAGTTAAAAGAAAATTTTCTTCTCAATAATGGTATTTTATATTTTATATTTGTAACAATAAAATTTATAAAGAATTTTTTTTCTTTTTCTTTTTTTAATGAGAAAGATAATATTTCTATACTTTATATTACATACATGGTTAAAAAATAAAAATTAATATTTAATAAAATTTAGGTGATACATCATGACAATTATTCTCGATATGAAAAGTGTCATAATTTTTTTTTAAAAATAATATTTTCAATGAAAAATTATAAACAAAATTTATGTTAAGAATGTCTAATTTATTTTTCTACACCCTCTACTCAATAAGATTGGATTTTTCTAAAATAATCCATAAAATATTTATTTACTCATAATTATTTGGAGTATTTGAAGTAAATGGCATGGTTCGTGCATTTTATATTGTATGCACATGAGTGAAGTAAATAAGTTTGTTTTGATTGGATTAAATTTAAGTGAATGAAGAGTAAATAAGAGTATATTTGTCGATTCCTCTTAATTACATGCATCTCCTTACACATTGATTGTCAGATATATAATGCAGAGACCTATCTTCTCAAGGTCAAAAAAATTGAGTCATTAATATCATTGCGCTCTTCTTCACTATATAACAAATATTAATGAAATAAACATCTAACCATAACCCTCTTCTCTAGTTATAGTTAATTCTAATACATTTGGTGATCCATACAACATCATCTAAGCATTGGAATTGGCAATCTAGAATTTTTTTAGTAATGTTAAAAATAATAATAAACAGATAAATTTGTAACCAAATAGTAAAAACTTGTCCTACATCATAATTTAGTAATTAAATTATATGTTTAAAATTTTAGGTCCATTTAAATTTTTATTCAAAATTTATTAAAAAAAAATGTTGTTATTTATAATGGGCACAATTAACTCTAAGTAGTTCTTTTTTAGTTTTGTTTGTTGTGTTTGTTTTTTTGGTAATTAACAACTAAAATTTAGAGTTGTGGTTTATTTATATTTTTTTTCATTATTATGTAATCTATTAAATTAGAGTAATTAAATGCTATTATTTCACAAAATTCTCAATATTATTCATATTGGTGTTTTTTACGTTCTTAGTTTATGAGATTCATTATCTGGTATCACGAAAAGGTTTTAAGATTGGATGTAATTTCATTCTAAATTTTAAATTTGTTTCACAATTATATTTTGGGAAGTCATTCTTTGATTGAATAAAACTTCTAAATAGTTCAAGAGGATGAGGAGGAGTTGTACAAATGAATAGGACTATGCATAAGTTATAGGCGCAAGACAATAATTAATTAAAATTGTCAAAGGCAAGAGGGAGAGGAAATGAACGAAGAAATGGATTTTGAATAATAAGTTATGAAAATTTGAGTTATAATAAGACCAACCATCATCAATGTAATAAATAATGTCTTAGGATTTAGATGGAAGGAGTGAATGAATAAATGTTGATGTTTTAGAGTATTAAGGTAGAATAAAGAAAGAAGAGTTGATTGAATTCTTAAATAGTATAGAAAACATTTTTGAATGGAAAATTTTGGGAGAATACAAGAAATTATTTTTTTCGTTCATGTAATTAAAGGGCCATGAAACTATTTTATGGGATCACCTATAGAAAGAGAGGTAAAGAAAGGGTAAAGAAGAGATTAACACTTTGATCAAGATGGAGAAGAAGCCAAGCAATAAATATCTTTATATAAATTTGCTCAAACCTTATACATGCGATTCTATATTTTAGTAAAAAATGACCATCATATACAAGAATATACACAAGTTTTAAAATCTTACTATACAAGTGGATCATGATGAAATAAAATAATAGATTGTCTCAAGGTATGTAAATGGTTTTATTTTTTATATTCAATATGAATTATGCATGCACATAATAAGTTACATGGAGGAGGCTTATCATTTACCTATGAAGTTAGAAGAAAAATAAAATATATAGGCTTTTGTAAAGTCAAATGGGCCAAAAAGGATAACAATCACCTCTAGTAATAAGGGGAGGTGCATTGAATTCCATTAGAGGAGTATTACTATATGGTACAAAAAAATAAGAGGATAATCAATAATGAATTTTGTATGTGAAAAGATAATTTTTTGGAGATGTGTAAACTATGTTTGTGGTAGATGATGGTATGGTCAAAAAGGACCTTATGTTTGGTAATGATGCAGAGGAGGGAAACATAGAATTTGAGTGTTTACACTATTATAAATAAGAAAGGAAGAAATAAGATCTCGTAAGAGTAAATTTGTTTGAGGATGAAATAAAAGAATAAAATACAAAACTTGTAGAAAGAGACATAGGGGAAAACCTCAAGATTAGGAGAATTATGATAACTAGTGTAAAATAAAGAAGGTGGTGATTCATGGTTGTAAAAAAAATATTATATGAATAAGGTGAACTTTAGGAGGTAAGCTATTAAAATTAATTATAGATTGCGTTAGTTTTGGAAAACATGCTTTATAAATAAAATATAGAGAAAATAATATTGTAATGTGAAAAACATCCTCATCCTTATCATATTTCATGGTTTAAGAAAGGGAATGAATTTATCATATATAAAATGTACTTAATAAAGTTTTATATATGATAAAATTATGGAACCTTGAAATTATTTTTGATTTTCTTCCAAAGGATGCATGTGATGTGCTATTTGGAAGGCCATGTAAATATGACAAAAAATAAGCTCGTGATGGAGTAAAGAAGGAATATATTTTCTATAAAGGTGGTAAAAACATAGTTTAATTATATATTAAATAAGAATGACAAGTATAAATCATGTTGACCACAAACAAGTATATTAAAGACATCAAGATGTTAAGTTTTTTTATGCATTAACATCAAATAAAAAAGATAGAGAAGTCATGCAAACACCACCAGAAGTAACATAACTATTTAAATAATATGAAAATGATATACCTTATGAGTTACTATATGGTTTATCACCAAAGAGATGAATTTAACATCATATTGATTTGATTTTAGGATGAACTCTATCCAATCAAGTAGCTTATAGGATGCGTCTAACAAAACATAAAAAATTATAAAAGAATGTTACTGAATTGGTGATAAGTGATATAGTAAGGGAGATCATAAGGTCATGTAGAACACCAATGTTGATAAATTCAAATAAATATCAAACATGGAGGATATACATGTATTGTAGATAAATCAATAAAATAAGTATAAAATATAGATATGTTACACCTTTCTTAAATGATATTATAAATGTGCTTTGAGGAGAGAATTGTTTTAGTAATCATTATCTAACAAATGCATACTATCTTAAATATAATAATGAAGGATATGAATGTAAAACAACATTAAAAACTATATATGGCTTTTTTAAATGAACGGTGAGCCAATTTAGATTATATAATGCATTAAGCACATTTATGAGTGTGAGGAACACAATACTAAAAAATTACATCGATAAGTTTATGTTTATTTATAATGATAAATTTTTAATATTTAATAATATTAAATAAGAGCACTTAAATCATTTGAGGATGATTTTACAATTGTTAAGAAAATACATTTTTAATGAAAAATTTAACAACTGCAAATTTATGTAGAATAGTTTAATATTTTTGGAGTTTGTAATTTCAATATATGGTTTAAGAATGGAATTCGAAAAGTTAAATTAAATTTTTTAATGGCCTATTCTTAAGAAGCATAACATAGGTAAAAAGTTTGTATGTTTCACATATTGTTTAAAAAAAATTCAATAAGAATTTTGTTAGTATTGTTTCATAATTAAAGAATCGCATGGGTGGAAAGTAATTTGTGTGGACAAAGACAGAAACAAAAATATTTGAATTATTGAAGAAGAATATTACATGAAAAAGTATTATACAATTTCTATATTTTCACAAAGTATTTGAGCTAGATTGTGATGTTTCACATGTGAGAATCGGTGTAGTGTTAAATAAAAAAGGAAGACAAATACCATATTTTATTAAGAAATTTAATGAAATAAGAAAAAAATATTATACACATGATATTTAATTTTATTCCATTATAGAAGAATTAAGACATTCGATTCATTACCGAATGCCTTATGAATTTACCATATTTAGGTATCATTTGTCTTTTTTAAGGATGTGAACACTTGAAATATGTTAAATAGTATACATGAAAACTAGATGTGTTTCTTCAAGGGATATACTTTTTATTTTAAGCATAAATCAAGAAAGTAGAATTAGGTAGCTAATGATTTGTTAGTTAAGTGGCACTATTGACTACTATGGTGATTGAGTTAGTTGTATTTGAAGTTGTTAAGGATTTATATAATATTGATCAAAATTTTGGAAAGATAGTTGGGCATTGAAGGAATCTATTAACAAGCTAGAGTCACACTATTTATGATGAATACCTTATACAATACATTATCCCTTCATTAGAAATATTTATATATTCAAGTTTGGTATCCAAAAGATAATATTATAAGATAATTGAATAGTGGTGGTTTGGGTGGAAATTTTGGTAATAATAAAAAATAAATTTCATGAATGATAAGTATTTTTGGTCAAAGATGAAGAGATATGTGTCAAGTTATGTTTCAAGATGTAAGATTTCACAATTGGAAAAATGCCATATAAAATATAGGATTGTATATGCCACTACTAATAATTTAGTTTGTTTAGAATGGAGTGACTTTAAAATTTAAATTAAAAACATCAAGTTTATTTTTCTAATAAAAATTAGAAAGACAAGCATTTTCCAAATATGAAGGATCTCTCCAAAATATTTTTTCTCGATTTTTTTTGTTATAAAAAGTGTCTGTAAACAAACCTTTGGTGAGGTAGGAGAAAGAAAAAGGAAGATCCACTTTGTAAGTTGTGAAAGCCCAATTAATCATTTCTTCTTAAGATAACCAAATTCATTAATTTTTCATTAACAGACCTTGATTCCATAAAATCTACTTCCTTTTCCATGATTTATGGACCCAACATGTTGATAGACCTTTATTCAAATTTCCCTTCATATAAGTACTTGTTTTCGTCCTCTCATCTAAGCATGTAATCAATTTATATGTTTGATTTTGATAATTTTGTGAGGTATCCTAATATTCCTATTCCAAATGAGTGAAAAAAATATCTCTATAAATAGATTCTTTTTGGTCTTCATTGGTTTTATCTTTGGTAAATTCTTCAATAAATGTCTTGATCATCAGTCAAACATCCTTGTTCTCATGGGTTTGCTTCATCAAGTTTACCACGGAAACAAAACTTTGTTCTAAGATAACTTCTTCCATAGAAAAAATTGCCTTCTCCATAGTTGATATCATTTTATGTATCTGTTAGGGACTAAACATTCACTTCACTAAGATGTAGAGTCATAGAAATTCATCCACTAGTGTGGACACTTTCTATGAAACTTTTCAAACCAATTGTAATTCCTTCCATGTAGTAAATAAAATTTAGAAGAAGAAAGATGAGGGAAATCGAGACCTGAATCATATTGCTTCCTCTAATTATGGGAAACTCAGTCTCAGGATCAACATTTTGAGCTTCAAAAAAGCTAGTACAAACCTTGAAGCAATAATAATTCACTCGCACTGATGAAGAACATTTGATTTTAACCAAAAAAATCTTTAGTATCCAAAGTTCCACCAAAAACTCTACTAACCATTGTCTTAGCTACAACTCTTCCAATGAAAATCAATAAATTGGTCATACAACAAATAGAATGATACAAAGATGATGCACAAACAAATCTGATGAAAAAGAAGTATCTACATTAAGGAGCTACAAACTAGTACCATGTATTTTTTATGAAAGAAAATTGTTGTTGCTCTGTCAAATGAAGTCTCAATCTCCATATTTTGAGCTTCCAAAAAGTTGCTTCAAATCTTGGAGAAAGAATAATTCACTCGCACTAATTAAGAACATTTAATTTTAACCAAATTATTATTTTTTAATATCTAAAGGGCCACCAAAAAATCTGCTAACCACTTCTCTAGTTACCACTCTTCCAATGAAATTTAGGAAGTTATTCATACGACAAATAGACTATTACAAAGGCGATGCACAAAAAAATTTGATGAAAGAAAAATATCTATGCCGAAGAGATACAATCCAATACTAAATATTTTTTAAGAAATAAAATTATTGTTACTTTGTTAAATGAAGAAAGATAACTATTATAACTTTATATATAAAACATGCCTTATGTTATTCATCCTCACTTTCATCCAAATTTACAATCATAAGCTTACAATCAACAACCAAAATAAGAAAACATCTTATATATTTACTTGCATTCATGAAAAATGCCTTTCATAAAAAAATGTCCTCATTTATCAATCATGAGAATAGGTTTTGCAACATCAATAGTTGAACCATCATAGTATGATGCAATCAAATAGGCCAAGGTCGTGTTCACGTTATTGAAGAAAGGAAATATGAGAGATAATATACTTCTACTTTTATTAAAAAGAGGATATGAAACAAGACTTTAAGCAATGGCCGACTCCATTGGCATACACCCCTCCCCCGAATATTCACTGAAAATTATACTCTTACGTTTCGATTGAAATAAATCTAGTATTATATCTGACTGTCTACTGTTGCAGGGAAAGATGAGTGTAAGCACATTTCATAATGAGAAAAACCTTAGGACTATCAGTAATGCTTTTAACGTGAGACATCCATTTATTTATTTTTAGTAGAAACATGTTTCCGTTTTTATATAATGTTATTGACTTTTACGCATGTCCAAAACAAGTAAAAAATGTGTTTAGAATATTTTGCATATACGCATGTTCGCCGAATGGATGGCTGATAAATGTCCTCCATAGAGTTTATCATTTCATTTTGATAGTTGTATCTTTTTCAGACATGGAGATAAAACCTTCCCTGGATTTTAATGCCTTATTTTATAGTAAAGGCAGATTAAATAGTTTATATACTTAAGAAAATATAGACAGTGGGAAACAGCGAGGATGTCCACATATTTCAATGCAAAAATCATGGGAGAGTGGGACAGTAATTCACGTGGGACGTCAGAATGTGGGGGCCTTGACGTTTTTGCTGTGAAAAATGGGGATACTATTTTTATTTCCATTTGGGCGGAAGAATATTGGCCTTGTATTTGATTCTCTATCTCTAGCCGTCTGCCAAATCTAATTAGAGATGCGTCTTGCTTTGAATCGTTACTTGGCTTGCCATTGGGTTGAGCGGAGTATCGTAGATGTAGTTTTTGATGCTTCACTCAGAAAATACTAATATTAAAACCAGACACCCATCTGCTCCTTACTATTATAGTGGAACGCAAACCATCAACAATTGGTAAACTGCTCGTAACTCGAAACTACTTGTATTTGCAATTGCATACCAGTGTTGTATATGCCGACCTCATACTATGTCAGTCTCTTCTCGTCTTCCTTTGTATAACTGTTTCTGAGATCTCTGGTTTATTGATTTCTTGGACCGCTTTTGTTGGCAGTTTGATGGTGCGAAGGAAGATATAAATGAAGAGGATCGATAACACCACAAATCGGCAGGTGACATTTACCAGACGCAGAAGTGGCTTGCTGAAGAAGGCGCAAGAGCTGTCAGGGCTCTGTGAGGCGGAAGTGGCTCTCGTCATCTTCTCCACCAGAGGGAAACTCTCTGAGTATGGAAATAAAAGGTATGTGCACCACATTGTCGTATTTATCGAAACGGTCGTCAAAAGTTATGAAATGAAATTTCATGCAATGTTCATTGCTGTTACCCGAAATATATCCCAGTTGCTCAAAGTTACCGTTAAGTCATCTATTTAAACCTAAAATAATTATAAGAGACACGCAGCGCTCTGTTACAATGGCCCATAAACCTAGACGGGGTATTTGGAAATTTTTGAAGCAGGGTTTTAGGTATGTATTGTTGTGATTTTCAATTGTGCGATACTTCTTCAACTATCAGTATATTTCAAGGAGAATTTCTACTGTTTTATTAAAAAAATAATAATTATATCTGTCATTTATTTGCTTTAATTCTGTGTCTATATCTATTCAGAATGGAAAATGTGGAGAAGAAATCTGATAGAAAAATAGAATGGTGTCAAAATATAAAACGCTTCTTTTGGTGAAATGAGCTCAAGCTGCTCGTAGGTTTTCAAAAGATATTTCAAATAGTAGGGTTTTATAAATATTGATGGGGCAGCTCATCGAAAACCCTTACCAACAATTATGAAAATAAATTTCATGTAATGTTCTCATTGCTGTTAACCAAAATATATATAGAAGTTGATTAAAGTTAGGGTTAGCTCATCTTTTTCAAGTGTCCCACTTCTCAATGTTTTCCCAAAATATTTTGAAGAGGCATGCAGCTCTGTTACCCTAGGCCATAAACTTAGCCTGGGTATGTGAAATTTTTTGAAGCAATGTTTTCAGTAAGTTGTCTTGTGATTTTAAAATATATTTCAATATTAGTAGGGTTTTATAAACATTGGAGCAAAAGTATGTAGCTGTAAATATTTAAGCAAACAAAACTCGCTTTGGGAAACATTAAATATAAGATCTCCCCACTCGTCGAGACCTATCATTACAACCATAGCACGTTCATAGGAGATAATAAATGAAAAAGCATAATAACTTTGACTAAAGGCCGAGGAGAATGTCCATAATGCATAAAGAGTAAAGAGTGGTGGAATAAATAAGGATATATGAACCTTTTTAATATTTTAAGAATAATATGAGTTCTTATTTTTAATTGAGCTTTTCTTTAAGGTAAAGTTTTTAATAAATAATTCAGCTTTTATATATGGTTAAGGGGTCACATGTTTTGAAGCTCCTAGAACTTTACACAATGGATAAACATATTATAAATTTAAATTTTAAATGGGATACCTCAATCAGCAGAGAAAAAAATAATAAAAAAAAGCAAGATTTATCATATCAAACAATAGACACTACCTTCCTCTGGAAACACAATTGCCATCATGCAATCTTGTGCAAAACTTCTACCATGCTACCAATGCTTTCATTTATCTCTTACAATCTGATCAAAAGCCTTTTATGTAGAGATCCATAATTGAGGACTAAATTACAACTCTTTTGAATTTTTTCTTTATTTTTACCTTGGTCCATTATACCTTGTCTTCCTCAACTTCTAGTTGAATCAGAACTATATTGTCAATTGGATTAGGGGGATGAGATTTGACTTCAACTAATGTATCTTATTTTGGTTCTTCCCTAAATATATCACATTCTAGATTCACTTCCACTAAGGTATCTAGTTCAAAACATTTTAGAACTACACCGAAGATCTTCCTTGAATCTACCTTTATGTTACCCTTAGTCCAGAAGGACGATTGTAGTACCTTATTATGTGTATGGGATTATGGATCTTCTAAAGCTGATGTTAAATCCTTGCATTTGGGATCATAGATTAATTTAGGATGGGTAAGAAGAGAGATCTTCCACCAAGAAGAATCTTTTTTCTAAGGATGTTACAATTTTTGGTCAGGTATCCCATATTGAAGTAGTTACAGAAGCAAAACATAAATTCTTCATAGTCGAGGGATTGGGACTAGGAATGGTGTTCCCCTTTCAGGAATTTTTTTTTAGGCAGGTCTTTATAGGTGTCTATAATTACAAGAATCTTGGCATAAGTAGTATCGAAAATTTAATAAGTTTATTAGTACATTTGTATAAAATCACTTAAAATTTTACCAATTGCTTTAAGATTATATTTAGTTCAGAACTAAGGAGGGATATGGGATAGTAAAACCCATATGGGTTTTACATTAAGGTATTTGGCAAGAGGGTTAACGGTTTGGTACAATAGTTTGAAGATCAAAGGATGGTGAGTGAAGCTCTACAACTAGTTTTGATTTTTTGATTTATCTTCAAAATGATGAAAAAAAATAATAAAATATCTTTTTTACACATGGGTAGATTTCAACTCTACATCCCAAGAGGGGATGGTAGTTCTTCATGATCCATGTAATGAAGTTTTGATGTTTTTAACAATAATCCATGAATCTATAGGTAGCTGAATTGCTTGAGAAATATTCCTTTGATCTAAGTACTTGCTTGGATTCATCTTCATCAAAGACTAAAATTAGGTCAAAGGAAGCAAGTTTGAGGTGTTTTAGATCAGGTCTTGGTACTGCGTTATGGGAGAGAGTTTGATGCTCAAACCCCTAGCTTCCACCATGACCTCCATCTTCATGACATTCTAAACACTAAATCTGTCAGAATTGGGGTTTATAATCCCTATCCATTAATGAACAATAGATGATCCATCACCATTACCTTTCACTAAACCATGGTCAATATGGGCCTCGAGAGTTCGAGAGGTAGAGGAAATACCAATGGTATAATCATGTGCTTGTATATTACTATTGTTTGATTGGGAAATTTTTTAACATCAGTAAGACTTATGATATTGAATATTATGATTTCATGATAAATCTACTCATTCATAATTTGAAGGAATATGCCAAGGAATGGATTTATTCCTTACTTAATTACAATAATGATGCATGTCCTACCATGATCATATTTTTAAAGCTATATTATTAAAATAAAAATGAGGAAATGTTATTGATCAATTTTTAAAACAATATAAAGAGTCATTTTATTGAAAGTGTGTGTTTTTTAAAACTAGGTTTATTAAGACTATTCCTATAATGCTAAAACTTTGAGTCCTAGTAAAGTTGCATCTATAATTAAATATTATGATTCATTTGACTATAAAGTTTATTTATACCACAAATTTAAAATTTCAACTAATCTAAGATATCCTAGTAGTATGGAAATTTAAATTTATAATAACATTACATCCACATAAAAGCTTATACATAAAAGTTAAATAAAGTTGTTAAATATAGATAAGTAGACATCAAGAAAGTCATTAAGCATGGTTGACAAATTAGATAAAATCATAAAATCCTTAAAATGATAGTCATATAGGGTAACCTATGATTAACATCTTTAATATTAGTCACATAGTCAAGAGAGAAGATCAACACTTTATAATTCAAATGACAAAGAGGGCCACTTCACTAAGAAAGAACCCTTGATCACAACAATGTTGAGAGAAAACTTCTTGACCTATTTTTATTGATGCAAATTATATTGATGAATTAAGTGTATTTCTATTATGAGGGGATTGTTTTATGCATCATTCCATATGTTTTTATTATATTTTTATCATATTCTAGTGATGATATTAAAATTAATCAATAAAATTATTATGTTTATGCTTTTACTTTGATGAAGCTCTAACTAGAATAACATAGAAAAATGATGCATACATATTTTATTTTGACGAGGACTTAGTCAATTTGTCATAATTATATGTGTTTCATGTTGATGATTATTAATATATGTTGTACAAAATGATCAAAACAAATGATGGTAACAAACCATCTAATCATCATATATTTATTTTATAATCTAATATTGAACTCAAAAACATTCTCTTGAATATGATAGCTTGTCATTCCATTACCGTAAATTCTTTGAAATAGGAAAATTAGATGCATATTGTAGTATGGATAAGGATAATAAGAGTGGTTTCTATTATAATTAATCCCATCATGAGAATGGTATGAACTGTAGTGATAGAGAGTGTAGTGACATCTAGTGTGGATTACCTTAAAAACTAGAAGATGATTTATATTTGGAAATAGTAAGTGAAACACCTTAAATTCTATATGTAGTTGCAAATTAATTAAAAAACTAGTATAAACCTTATAGGCAGCGTTTGGTTTATATTGAGGAGAATCAATGGGATTTATAGGGATCCTTGCCAAAGGCAAATTTTACTTTAGATAATAACTGTTGATTCTAGCTACTATTCTAGCTAGGGTTTCAATGGAGAACTATAAACTAATCAATCCATTTGAAGATACCATTCTCATATATCCTAATTTAATAGATGGGGATAATGGACTATTATTGGAAATAAAAGGAAAACATGAATTAACATGGATTTTCAATCACTAAATATGATTCTTAAATCCTAAAAAAATAAGATTTAGGAGGAAAATATAAATTTATATTTCTTAATTTTATACCATAATTTGTATGTAACTAGTTAACTATGTGTCTACAACATTTATAATTCTATGATGTAAGATTAATTTAATTAGGATTTGAGTTTTTTTATATTTATATCCAATATAAAGGGTGGTGTCCTTCAAAATCCCTATTTTTATGAATAATAAAAAATAGACCATTTAGTTAGGGTATTCAATTTTTCATAGATTATTTAAGGGTCTAAATAAAAAGTTGCTAGTATTTCAAAATATATCAAGAATAAAAGTATTAAAAGGATAAATTAGTAATTTCTAAATATGATCATGCTACAAAGAGTGACAATACACTCAAAGAGCCTAATACTATTTGAAAGAATATGTTAACCCCACCACAACTAGTCAAACATAATAAATTCATGATGAAAAAATGTGAAGGTAAGATGTCACTCCTCACTAATGTTGTTGAAAATACTTCCTATTATAAAAGTAAATTTTAGAGTAATAATTACCAAATTGAGGAAAACCCCCATGCCCTAAGTAGAAATGTGTTCTTCGAGCATTCTAATATAGGATAATAACTAGTGTAAGCCTTAGGTTCATTTATCCCAAGAATAAACTCTAGTAATCATCCCCCTAATATTCCTATATAGGTAAAATATATGTGATATGTCCTTAACAATAATCCAATTGAAAATTAGAGTTCTTGTAACTTGATTTCTATGTTTCTGTGAGCATCAAGGTAAATCAATATCTTTTAAATCTTAGGTTCTAAAAATTACTTGTTCCACCCTCCCAACCTATGGAAATTAAATAAGTAAATGAATAAGGTTATTATACTCCTTACATATACTTTGATATATTATTAGTGAAAGTAAATATTGATTTAATACCACTTCATACTATACTTTTTATTGATTAGTGGCTCATACATAATTTTATGGTATATGTTTTGGTTTCATGTAATATCCTACCCCATGTTGTGATGAGTTAATTAAGTATAATAATGTATACATCATATGTAAAATTTATTACAATGGATTTACGTGAAGTACTAAAATTAGGACATGTAATAATTTTTGCATTTAATCTTTAATACCTATCTTGGAATGTTCCTTACAAGGGATACTTTAAGGTTTGACTATCCTCCTAAGTGGGTAATATTTTTATAAAGTAAATGGGATGATTATATTGGAGGTACCATTTAGATGGATATTTATTATTTTATTATCTTATTGGGAAGAGAAAAAATAAAACTATTTAACTTTAAAAAAATGTGGCATTTTATAAAGAACCCCCAAAGGGAATTGAGTGAAGTGTTATATACTAATGTGGACTAAAAGAGTTAGAACCAGGATCAGTAGATTAATGAATGGCCATGGTCAAGTGATCATGAGTGAAGCAAGCACACATCACGTAGATAAAATTAATAGAAACCATACATGAGAGAATATTGCAAAAGGAATAGATAAAATAATGAATACTCCTCATAAATCCA
>JARHVA010007045.1:760000-769993 GCA_037957365.1 Torreya grandis
TGGGAGTGTTTTGAACTCAATTTTCTTCTTCTTTTGTGCTGGGACATGCATATATGTTGTGCAACCAAATAATCATAAATGAGGAATTGATAACTTTTTACCACTCCATACCTCTTCAAGAATTTTGTCCTTTAGAATTTTCATTGGTGCCTTATAAAGAAAATAAACATCTATCTGGACTTCTTCTTCCCAATAGTGTTTCTCCATCTTTATTGTAGATAGCATGCAGTGAGCCATTTCCATCATGGTGTGATTACATCACTCAACAATGTCATTCTACTAGGGCATGTAAGGAGTAGTCAAATTCTATTTTCTTCCTTGTTGGCTAAGGAATGCCAATATTTTCTTTTATGTGAATTTCCCTCCTCGATCTAAGAGGAGGTGAAGTAGAGTTTTCCCATTCTCTTTCACAACTTGTTGATAGAAGACCTAGAAATGATTAAGGGCTTCACTCTTCTTTTTTAGGAGGAATACCGACATCTTCTATGTGTGGTCACCCATGCATAATTGAAAGTACTTGTATCTAGAGAATGAAGCAGAGAATGGGCTATTTAGATTAGTATGAACAACCTCCAAACACTTTTTGGCATGAAAGGAGCTATCTTTGAATGGATCGGTATATTGTTTCCCTGTAAGGCATCTAGTGCAAACAGGCAAGGATCTTGACAACTTTGAAAGTCCATGTACCATCCCTTTAGAACTTAGTTGGTATAAAGATCCAACTGATAAATGGCCATAATGGTAGTGCCATAGGATAGTGGATTCTACCATTGAGGTAGATAAAGCTACTGTAGAAGATGAAACTACGTCTAAAGCAAACAAGTTATCTTTCATAAAGGCTTTAACAAGAAGTCTACCTTTTTGTGAAATTAAGCAAGTTTTGATGTTGTTTTCAACAAGGAATTCCACCTTCACGTGATGTTTCAAGTGCTAAGTGACTGATAAGAGATTAGATGTCAATCCAAGAACATATAGTACCTTTGTAACTATATATTTTCATGTTTCAAAGGCAATGGTAACTTGACCTATTCTTTTTGTGACACACTTCTTATTCTAAGTGATCCTAACCTGATCTCTAGTGGGTTGGCCTGTCAGCAAATCAAATATCTTCTTATCACCTATCATTTGCTTAATGGCACATTAGTCAATCATGTAGATATTCCTCATGGGCTATGAGGTTTGGGAAATTAGTACTATGTTCTTGTGTTTCTTAGTCGTTACTTCTTTAGATTCATCATCTTGTTGGGCAGCGAGATGTCCCTTCTACTTCCACTAGTGGGGACATCCTTTTGACTTCTAAGTATCATCATGCCTTGATGTGCTTGGTTTCTTGGTAGATCCTTTATTTTAGCTATTGTATCAACATTTTTTTGTGTCATGAGTGTTTGTGCGATAAATGTAACACTACCCCTTCGAATTTTGGTGATGAGATATTTATTGTTGTTATTGTTTCTATGGTAGATTTTATGGAGGTCCCTTGCATGATTTATGACCTCATTGCTTGTTTGTTTTAAGAGATTTATCTTAACATTCATCTTGTGCTGAATTGATAGCTTCTTCCTGTTGCAATGGGTTTACGAGCTCTTCAAATGACACTTTATGTTTAGATATATTTAGTGTCATGATGAACACTCTAAATTGGGAAGTGCTTGCAAGGAGATTGGGACCAATGTTTGGTCATCTACCATTTCATTGAGGGTTAACAATTATGTTTTTAGCTCAACTACTCGACTTAAGAATTCCTCAACTATTTTGTGAGAATTCATAGTGAGTGTATAAAGTTTCAACTACAGATGGAGAATCTTCATCTTATTTTTCACTTCATATATTATTGCTAATTTCTCCCATGTTGTCTTTGCATTGTCAACATCCCTGATATGCCATTATACGTCATCGGTGATGCTTAGCATAATCAGCATTACGGCCTTAGCATTAGACTATTTGTACTTTGTGAGTGCATCGAGAACAATGGAAACTTGCGTGGTCCTTGTCATGATGCCCCACAGTCCTTAGAATTGAAGGATCATACACATTTTTGTTTTCCAAGCAGCATAATTTAACCATTTACGAAGTTGGGTGTCCAATAGAAGTAATTTTGGAGCACACATCTTCACAATTTTTAAAGCGAAAACAATATCTATATGCTTCAATATAAAGAATTGTGTGTACCTTGTTCAGCATTTTGCTCTAGTCTTCTTCCACTGGTTTCCTTCCACTATCTTCTCTTGGACAACTCGACTGTCTTGCTCACGTCTCCTTCGGGTGTGATCCTTTGAAAATAGGTGTAGTATATAACTGATACTCGGGCAGGCCCGTCTTTGTAGCAACTACTACACGTCCTTTTTAGTTCTTACTACGATCCTGAGATTGGTATAGGGCTGAGGTCAATGGCTCTACAAGGTTGCATCCAACTCTGCTTGGCTGTTGCATGGTGAATTCCCACGTCTAGTCAAGAAGAACATAACAGCACCGTCACCCAAGGCTTGGATTTCAAGTGTTGACTATAGATCATGCTTTTCCTTCTGGCTACACTTAGACTTTTAGCGCTTCCAATCTTTCTCCATTAGTTTGTAGGATAGTTTTGCTCTGACTGCTACACAGTTACGTCAGACTTTACTTAAGGCATCGATTTCTAGCAGTGTTGATGCTTCTTCTCACGGATTTCCTCGCTAGATTGCTGGTCGAGCTCCACCCTAGGCTGAATTGGCTTGTTGAAGGCTTACGTCACCAATGATTGGTGATCCACAATTTCTACACAGGTCGTAGCTGTCTACGCTGCACCCTTCTTCAGCGATTTGCCTCGATCTGCTGTGCTATTGCTGGGCGTGTTTGACTTTTCCTTTCTCTGAACTGCAGGCCCTGATACCAGAGATTGTTAGCAAATTCAATTATTTTTCATTGATTTAATTCTGTGATTACAACAGAATATATATACAATGAATTAATAAAAATATGATAACCGTTTTACATGAAGAGTAAAGAGTAGTCGTGTAGAAAAGACTATGACATTCCTATAACTGACATTCTACAAATTTCTATAATCGTCATTCTAGATTATTTGTGGACCAACATACAACCTAAAATAATGTAATAAAACAATTTTCTATATGCTATGCTGTCAGAAATCAGATGCTTGTTGTTATTAAAGGACGAGACGAGTTTGGAAGGTTGGAGACCATCGTTTTCATAGAGGAAGGCATTAATGGAAGGAGGTGTTGCTAGTGAGTGGAATAAGTTTTAAAAAATTGCATTTTTTTGCTGTAACAAAACTTCATGGGACACTTGGGGCCATTATTTTGATAAGGCCTATAAATTAGTAAAACACAGGAAAAATTTCCATTAAGTAGGATCAAAATAAGGCTGGAAAGGGCGACTGCATTCTGAAATTTGTAGAACGGGTGGAGTACTTTGAGAGTACCATTAATTCACTATCTCAGCTCAAACGCCTCTTCCCTCACATGGATGAACAACATCTTCAAGCAGCTCTAGAGTAATGTTGCATTGATCTTGATTCTACAATCAAAAGGTTGAATGAGTTACAGTTAGGATCATAAGAGAGAGATTCCTCTTCTTGTCGAAACATGCAAGATTAAAGTGTTAGTTTATATCTTCACCCAGTTGTTGAATCAAACAAAGGAATTCAATTTCATGTCGAAGGACTAATTACTAACAATAATATGGAAGGGGATGATTTGTTACCAGATGAAATAATAAAGAAGATATTGGATTTTTTTGCTTTGGTATAGTTAAAGTTTTACAAATGCATGCACTATAGATTTGACGATTTCATTAATGTAAATACACCTAGTCATAGATGGAGTAATTAATCAAAGCCTAGATCATTAAAGACAAGGGAATCAGGCTTGTTACATCTTATCACTATCATTCTTCTCCACATATTTGATGCAAGGTTAGGAAGCAGAATAAAATACTGTGTAGAAGAGACCATGGGTTTGCAAGGGTTTTAGAATGCTTAACCAAATATGTTAGAGGTTTGCAAACCCTTAAAACAGCGTGTAATGAGTTTCCAATGCATTTTTACTACCAATAGTGATGAAATGCCTTCTCACAAATCTACATACCAATACATAATACTACCATGTAGAACCAGATTTGACAGAGTGTAAACACTCCATCCAAGTGAATATTGACCTACAAGGATGAAGAAAACACTATTTGAAAAAGTAAACTATTAAATTTCAAACAAAACTAATAACAAACCATATAATAGTGAATGCAGATTGGCACTCTAATACCACGAAATATTTGTATCTATGATCACCGGATCAATGAATAGTTGTGTTGAAGTGATCACGTGAGTCAAGCAAGTACACACTATATAGCTAAATTTAATTGAAACCATCCATGAATTAATATTTTAAAATCATTAGAGTTAACAATGAATACTTTACTTAAATCTGAATTGTTAATAGCTTTATAATAGGAGTCTTATGTATGAGAGTGAACAAGCAACTTCCACCTAGAATCATGGAATTAACCGGCAATAGACTATTGGAGAACAAATGTGTAAAACCCACTTAGCTAATACAAGTGGTAACTAACTACCATAGACTAAAGAATCACCTAAGCAAGCTAAAGCTATATGTGTAGGGATTATCCATTTAATAAATAAATGGAATAATAAATATCCTACACCAACATGGACATAAAACATTTTATGTGCAATACTAATTTTATTGAAAACATGGTTGACCGCTATTGATTTTTTAAAATTAAGGACTCAATTTCATGTAATATTTAGATCATGCTATTTTATGGAGATTGTACCAAATAAGAGTTTAGATGAAGGCTTAGTATTGAGTTCTCCATAGTGGTCATTTTTTAAACA
The DNA here is from genome assembly GCA_037957365.1 of Torreya grandis. Taxonomy (NCBI): domain Eukaryota; kingdom Viridiplantae; phylum Streptophyta; class Pinopsida; order Cupressales; family Taxaceae; genus Torreya; species Torreya grandis. The sequence goes on from JARHVA010007045.1 coordinate 764,850, forward strand.
TGCATACTATTTAGATTTACAATAGACCAAAATTTGGTAGAGTATAAGGTTTTATTTTTTGGTCTTAATGTGGTCTCAAAAATTTAATCTAACAATTCTCACTGTAAAACATATTTTATAATTGGTTGGGTGGTAGAGAGGAAATTATATTCAGTGCAAAATTATTGACTCAACAAATATAAAAATGCAATTTGAGGTTTTTTAAATTATTGGTATTCATTTAACATTGTCCATATTGAGAGGGTTCATATCAAAGAGAAATGGAAGGAATAGAATCTATAGGAACTGATAATGGCCATAAGGAAGATGAAGGTAGAGGTTTGATTGAAGGGGTTTGTAGAGAAGATCGAGTTGAACATGAGATGACATGTTCAAGAGATAAGGAGATGACCACTTCATGGATAGATGTGATAAGGAAATAGCCTCGATCTAATGAACATATTAAAGATATTTTCCCCTTTGTTCAGGGTAAGGAAGTGATTATGGGGATCCTAGATGAGGACATTACTGAGGTATACATTCAGCTTAAAAATAATAATATTAGAAAGTTCATTGGGTCTAGATCCAACATATACATAATATGAGACTAGGTCCATAAGAGATGGGACCTGAAGGAATATTTAAAGATTGCATCCATCGCTAGGACCCCTTCTACCCCTTCTACCTAGGATGGGCTTCTAGTTTTTATTTAGTTCTGATCTTTCCTTTTATGAATTTTTTTTGTAATTCCTATAAGATACCTATACCTTTTCATGTTTCTAGGGCTTGGTTCCACACTAGATTCTAAAAGTGGGTTCCTTTTGGTTCCCCATCCAACAAAAATTGGTTTGTTATTCCCTAGGGGACCTAGATGATTCTTTCTAAGACCTAGACCTCTTTCTTCTTTATATCACATTGGTTTTATTTTAAACTAAAATTTGATCATTACCACATTATTCAAATGTGATTTTTTACTTTTATGCCTTCCTTACTTCTTTTGGGTCCTTCTTGCTTTACTTGTAAGATCTTTTTACTTTTATCATTTTAAATCAAGGGGGAGACACAAACCTTTAGATGCATCTAGGTTAGGTTTCACCCCAGTTAAAAAAATATATTACCTTAATTTTAACATTGTCCATATTTCAATTTCACTTAATACCAATTTTTACATGTTTTTGTATGCATCTCTCTACCAAAATGGTGTGCTTGCACCTTTATGCATTTATATTTAGGAAGTTCTAATTAGATCATCTATACTTTATAATGTTTATCATTGGATGCAATTAAAAATTATAAATAAGATTAATATATTCTTGAATTATAAAATTATATTTAAAGATCATATAATTGATTTAGATCCTAATATTTGAAAACATGAGGGGAAAGATTTTTTTTTTGGACTTGAAGTGAACCAACTCAAGACTAGTTAACATGATTTCTATGGACTTTGTGTCTATTTAAATATTGTTTTAAAATATTTATAGTGTTAAGGATTTAAATTTTCCAAAATTTTAATATGTATTAGATGTCAATTCAATAACAACTATTGTGCCCAGATCATTATTTGTTAGTAAAAGCATGAAAGATGATGAAATTAAATATTTTACTAAGATTCTAAGAATATATAGATAATTATACTATGATCATAATATTAACTAAAATTATACATGGAATATGTTCTGAAACATGTAATCTATATTTTTATATTCACATAAAACATTATAAATATACATAATATAATGTGATCCACAAAAGATATTCTAGTTATCCAAGATGGCCAAATATGAATAATATTCAAAAAAACACTTAAGGTATGGAAAGACCATACAATATTACTTATAGACAAGGAATCAATACACTATCACTAGCCTCTCTAAGGGGGAAACCTCCGTCATAGAGAATACACATTTAAATAATTCTACTAGTCTATATTACATCATGATTTAACCTTCCATCTATTAATGATCTTACAAAAATACATGGGTAGATAACCAATCCTAATTTATCCCAGCATTATTATTAATACAATACATAAGAAATATCTCCCATATGGATAGGTATATCAATAATCTTAATTTATGTCTACTCATTTCAAAATAACTACCACAAGTTCCCCATATGAATCTCTACAATAAACCTAGTAAGAGGATATGTTAAAAATTTAGGCATATTCATCCATTTCACTAGGTACATTATAATCCATTCCACTTAGCATGCTTCACCATATAAATACCCACACCAACCCATGAACATACACAAACCCATAAACACACACACAAAAACATCAAAATATCAATTACATTACATAAAATAATATGTTCCATCAAAATATTAAGGATAAAATAGAGGACCATCCATACATCTAATTCTTCTTTACTACCTAATTCTTTTCTCAAATTTTTTTTTTAAAAAAAATCTTGAGGAACAAGTGGAGGCTCATCCATGATTCCTATTTTTATTTTGATTATTATTTTCATGTGTGGATAGGAACATTAAAAATAAATTGTGATAAACATACAAATGTTTATCACTCTAACTAGAGGTTGATTCTAAAAGTTATCATATAGATATATTTATAGATAAATAAATAAAATATCTTCAAATATAAATATGTGATAAAAAAGATAATGAAACAAAGAATAAATTTGGATACTCTCTGTCATCAATTTGAAAAACCCCTTTGGACAGCTTTGAATCATAAAAAATAAAAAGATTTTTTTTCCAACTCATGTGTTGAAGCATATTTGAAGAGATGACCAAATATATTACTCATGTAATTAAAATAAATCGTCATACCTCTCTATTCAAATATATAGATGCATCTATTTAATTTCCATAATTTTTCCATATGTAAATGAATGGAGATTTACTAATATCATTCTATGGAATTATCTTCCAAATTGATCCATGCATTTATTTCTTCCTCATGAGTGGCATATATATTGTAGTGAATAAAAAATCTATTAAAATCATCCATTACACCATATTTAAATTTACACAAAAACACATCCGTTCCTTCCTCTTATGTATCCTCATCACTATCATTTTTTTCTTTCTTAATGTCCCAATGACTTACGAAATATTATTTCATTTATTCTAATTAAAAATTATTCCTTTCATTTTTCATTCTAAGTGTAATCATTATTATCTAATATCAATATCTTTATCTCCTACGAAATGTTGAAGCCCTGTGATCAACAATTCATCAAAATAAGAATTCCAACAATTTTTTTGACACATTTCTATTATAGTTCTTAAAATCAAATCATGTTGAAAAAGAAATTTTTATTTTTATTTTCAAATACCCAAAACAACAATTTATTTTCTCACCTATAATAAAAGACAAGAGTTTTATATCACATGTCACGCAAAAAAAATCATCAAAAATTATGTTTAATTAGATTGAAATTGAGATCGTTATATCTACCTTAATACTACTCAAAATCCTTAGTGTCACCACTTTTGTAAATATCTAAAAAAATTCATTCCCACTATGAAATAATAGTTTAAATTAAAATTCTATTAAAGAAAAAAATAATTTTATAACATATTTTTATTCCTTTTAAAAAAAAAGAATTCTCCCACTTTTCCAAACTGCTATTTTGATTCTAGATGAAAATATCCTCACATAGAAAATTATTTATATATATATATATATATATATATATATATATATATATATATATATGTATATATATATATATATGTATATATATATATATATATATATGTATATATATATATATATATGTATATATATATGTATATATGTATATATATATGTATATATATATATATGTATATATATATATATATATATATATATGTATATATATATATATATATGTATGTATGTATGTATATATATATATGTGTGTGTGTGTGTGTCTGTGTGTATATATATATATATATATGTATATATATATATATATATACATACATATATATATATATATACACATATATATATACATATATATATATATATATATATATATACATATATATATATATATATATATATATATATATATATATATAAATAATACGGTCCACATAATATGTATTTGTGGGTAAATATTCCTATATATATATATATATATATATATATATAAATATAATACGGTCCACATAATATGTATTTGTGGGTAAATATTCCAAAATATGAATAAAATTCCTAAAGATTATAAATTATTCCTTAGAGTGAAGGAATGATTCCACTATCACTCACTTTTTTATGGGGGGAATCTTCATTTTAGGGTAAACACTCCATTTAGAATAATTCTCCTTGATTGTATTACACAATGATATGAACTTCCTTATATATTCCCTATTATTGTAAAATTTGTGTATGTCACTAATCTTAATGTATTCCTATGTGTTTCTAAATATAAAAATACCAGAGGCTACCTGTATCAATAGTTATCACTAATCTTAATATAGGCCCACTCATTTCCTATAAAATACCATATGGTACCCACATGAATCCCTACAATATATCCACTAAAAGGATGTACGCCATGTATTGGCATTTCCTTACACCTCATAATATTATATCTGTAGGTACATTAAAATTTATTTGAAACCCAACACATAAGTTTTCAAACAAAAACAAAGTACCCTTAATCCCACCTTGTGAAAAAAGATAGATAATGAGTTATAAAATTTTAGAAAGGTGTAGATTTCCATCTCGTTTAGATATTAGTTTTAGTTTTAAAATATTATCTCAATTATAAAGAACAATGGTGATGTCAAGTTATGTACATATTCTATAAATTTATATAAATTATCTTTCAAGGAGAACTATCTAGTGGATAACATGGACCACTTTCTCTAAATGGTGACTGGATGAGAATTGATGTTGGTGATATATTATTTTTTTAGATATAATTTATATTATTTGAATGAATCATAATGACATAAAATAATGTTCACAACACCCTGGGAAAATAATGTAAATTTGAGACAGTCATTTGGGATTATAAATGTGGGGGAAACATTTAAAAGAGATATGTAATATGAATTTGTGGGTCTAATAAATGAGATTATAATGGTCTATCAATTTGGCATTACCATGTTTCCAAAATTGAGATCAGACCACTTGGACAATTTTTAAATAGTTTTCCCAAAGTATATGTAATATGGGATATGTCTTAATCACAAAA
>JARHVA010007046.1:0-17500 GCA_037957365.1 Torreya grandis
GCCATGTCTACTTTGAGTGATGGTAAGTACCTAATTTATCATGGATATAGACATGTCAAAAAATTAGACCTTTCTCCATAACCATATTTCTACCCCTATTTCAAACCTGATCATAGGTTCATTATAGATTGAAAACCAATCTCATTTATTGATTTTCATATAGCTATAATATTGATAAAAAACCTATAAGATGCATAGTTTTTTTTAGCATCTATCTATCCATCTTAGATCTATATCAGGACTAAAAAGATCTACTTCTACCTCTAAACATTGTGGAAGTTGAGGTCTCATTATCTGCATAGATCTTATTTAAAGAGAAATGATCACAATCATGAAATAATAATGTGACAATATAAAATGGGCCCCATAAGTTCTAAATCTTCAAAATAAAGGTCAAAATTATGTTTCAATGGTGTCAAAACTTTATCATTACAACCCTTGACTATATGGTTTGCATCTATTTGTGACATTCAACTGAGCTATAATAGTGATAAGATGATCCTTGCAAGACTTGATTCCATTTTGACCTAGGTCAAAATTATTCTTTATAAAGTCCCCTAGATTTAAAATGTTGACATTTTCCATCAATCTTGATCTATGTCCTTCAAATTATGATACTTGGCAATTGCACTTTTATCTTTGGATATGTTATCAATTTCATCTACTCTTGCGCTTGCACCACATGGTGGCCTCTCATTCATCTCAAACTCCTTGAATTTTTAACCTCATATGCACCATCAATCTCCATTTACATAGATCAAATGTGTACCATTAATATTATGGTAATTTAATGTGATTAAAACACTTATCACGTATGCATTTGATCTTAGGATCTACTAACCTTTTGATGCATCGATCATCATCAAATCTACTTTATATGAGTGAATGTAATTCATTAATCTACTTGGGCCCACTAGCTTTATTAGTTAACATGTACCATTAGCTATTCATTTAGTCACTTGAGATATTGACACTTGTTAGATCCACATTCATCCTTAGAATATTTGAATCCAAATGACTATTTTATGAGGCTTAAACTTGACATCTGTGCGTACATTTCCACTTTGTAAGTCTAACTTTGAATGCTTATATGTTGAGATAGTAAGCTCATAAAGATACCAAATTTTTCAAGGATGATCTTGGCACTAAATGCATCATTTATATGTGATCATTTGATCTTGAGAGGCTTCTTGATCATATGTATAAAATTCATAAGCAAACTAGAATGTTCATTTTTTTTGTGACATACAATGATGGTCCAGTCCTTTTAGATTTGTGCTTGAAATTTTATTTAAATATTTAAGGCTCAAATGAAATTTTGAGGTTTGTGAAAACCTACTTCATGTTCCTAAATGCTATGATCACCATGGAAACCTAATTTTTTCAAATTATGAAAAACTACACTTTAAGTTTACTTAAAGTGTTTCAAAAGCTTTACAAGTTGTATGTGATCTTTAGATCACTCATTTCATATAGAACTCTATTTAGTTTATCTATCCAAGTAGAAGCTTTATATGTGGGCTAAATTTAGCCAACAAACACCATGTGGCATAAATGCAAGGGTAGATGCAGTTGATAGTATAATCTTGAGAACAAATGAATAACTACTAGGTGGCATATTTTTACGAACCCAAATAAAGATCAAGGGCTAATATCAAAATTGAAAGCCTTGAGACTTTAAAATAAAGGTCAAATATGGTTAAGGTTGAACTATATAAAATATTTCAAAGGGATGCCATAGAGGTAGACACATTGGTTTTTGATAGGTTTTATTACCAAAGCTACCAGCATGATTATGACCATTTTCTCCACTCTTACACACCAAATACAAACCAATAGGGAATAATCCATGCTAGAACAAGATCATAATAGATTGATCTAATTGTTATAACTACTTTTATGTAGAATTTTACATTGAAAATGACTTGATCCCACCATTTTAACCATAAGTAGCATCAATACAAGCTAGAAACAAATTGAAAGAGACTAATATAGTAGTTATGGCTACCTTTTTAGAAGTAACCTTAGGCATTATGATCTTTTTTGGCATAAATGATGGAATGATTAGATATCATCACCATTATGCTCCATTATCCATCCTTATATGCATGTTACCTATCTCTCTCATCCCATTTTGCTATAAATACAAGCTTCTAGGCCTTGAAAAGGATCCCTCTCTTTGTCAAGACTAGACTCAACCAAGATTTGTAATGTAACACCTATTTGATGCAATACAAGATTGAATTCTTCCATTTTCAAGCTGAGTCAAAGTGTGTTGCATGAGTTCATTGATGTGGTTAAGTGAATATATGTTTTCCTTGCCTCTGTCTAAGTTTACTCACCTTTATTTAGTGTTTTGGTAGTTCTCATAGGTCATTCTAAGTGTATATATAGTATATTGGTTAGCGTGGAAGTGGACAATTGCTCTCCCCATGTCATGTTGATAGTTAGTCAATGCCTTTTTATGAAATACTTATGTGGAAGCTAATAAAAAAGTGAATAAAGTGATGTTTAGCATTCTTGAAAGTGTCCTATAGTGTGTCTTGTGCAAGTATAATGATCAAAATATTTGGTGCATCACCTCATTTTTACATGATTTTATGAATTTTTGTCAATCTCTCTCCCTTTTCCAAGTAAGAGTTAACTTTGATCTAGTTTAGGTGATAGATCCCAAAGGAATCCAACATTCTCTAGAGGTCTAACCTAAGTTAGGTGACCTATAGCCTAGAGTCAATCCCATTTTAGACTAGGTTCGAGCAAGAGGACTTGAACACTCCCCTTCTCAGCTAGGGTGCAACCTAGGACATCAATAATATCCTACATTTTGTCTTGAAGACATAGTTGACCTATTAGACTATGCTTTTATAGATCTTCATTAAGCAAAAAAGTATTGACCTATTCACCTCTTTTTTTTAACAATTTGCATATAGTGTCACCTGAAGTAACTTTTTAATCTTCTTAATTTATGAATTAACCTCTATTTCCTAATAATTAATTCACCTTGCCTTTTCAATTGATTGCATGCTTAGATTAAATAAACATATATTAACTAGGTGGATTTTAAATTAACATTTCAGTCACACTTTATTTGTCTTTTTCATGCACTTTTAAATCACTTTAAATTTAAAAACCATTAATCATCCCAAGGTGTACCTACTTGGATTTCATCAACAAGGGAGAAGTCAAATTGGTTTTATGACCAAGTATAAACATGGGGTTGGTGTTATATATTGGTAAAGCAATTAATACCTTTATCACTATAGGATTATGAATTTAGGAGGTAGACCTAAATACTAAGTTAGTACCATCACCAATACATATCCATTTTATCCTAAACATCATGAAACTAGCCTTAGATTGCTTTCTAGTTCCTCATTACAGCCAACTTCCCAATCACATTAAAATTAAAAGTTTATTATGACTTAATAATACTTATGGTGACCAATTAGTTATAATTTACTTTCTAGTTGTTACTTGTTCTTTGATCATTGTATGTTGTATTTTAAAACTTACATTGGATAGCATTAGTTCAAGGTTTGTTTTGTGAGTTCTAATAGGATCAATCACATTAATCCAATTGCTTGTGTGCTTAGTTTCATTTTTCTTCAGAATTATCTTGGAAAACCTTTCTCTATTTCAAAACACTAGTGTTTCTATCAATACAGTCTCTTAAAAACTCTTTAGCCTTCTTGTATGTAGTACACACTCGACCTGACCAATTATGTCTCCTTATCTTCATGTTTAACCCTCATCTAAGTAGTACACATTTGACCTATCTGACTATGTATAATTATTTTCTTGGCCTATTCCCTATCCAAAAATACACTATCAACCCATATGATTATGTATTCCCTTTAGTTTGTTTTGATTTCATTATTTCTATTAATATTGGTAATATATCTCTAATTATTAAATATGATGGGAATAAAGACCATGTATCTTTTCTTAAGTCATTTGGCAATCTTTATAAGGAGTAGATCCAAACTAATAATTTTTTCATAGCTAAAATTTTAGTTAAAACTTTCACTGGTGATGTATTATAATGGTATAATCAACTTATCTAAAATTCTATATAGAAAATAGAGGATTTAGTCCATCCTCTAGTTAAATAGTTTTAACACAATGATCTTCCCAAAAAATTCCTTAGCCATTTCATTAATGCTAAGCAATATCCAACTAAATTATCTCATGATTTAATCAAATGATGGAAATATTTATCTCACAATTTTGATCACAACATGACTGATGTCAATTTGTTTAGACTCTTTATAGCAATATTAACACCTTCACTCTAATACAAGGTTTGAACTATCACTCCCCAAACATTAAATGAAGATCTTAACTAATCTAAGCATTAAGACTTATTAATGAAATAGTTTTAAACTAATACAAAACTAATTAAAGGATATTTTAAAACTAATTATTTAAATAGAAATCCTCCTCAACCCAAATTAGGAGTAGCCAAAGTCGATAAACCCCAACCCTCTCACATACCATTAACTATGAATCAAATGAAATAATTTTTAGAACCATCTTAGCCATTTACTTACCCTAATAATCCCCCTAGATAGTATGACCCTAATCAATTTTTTTGGTTCCACACCAATATAAGTCACTCCCATGAAACATGTAGAGGGCATACAAAATTTACCATTTCCTTTATGCTTGGTGATTCATTCAATCATGAAAACCATGATTCAAATACATCATTAAGATCATATTTATGCTTCTAAAAAAAACAAGATTATAAAGCTTCTTCTTCTCATAACCCAAAATATTTTTATACATCTAACACTCAAAAATACAAGGATATTTGTGTAATTGATATTGATTATGACCAATATTACACTAGTTCCCAATATGTCAATGTAGCTAACATCAATTATCAATGTAAACCAACCCATAAAGATCTTGTCACCAAACCTAAGAAACCATCTTTGGAAGAACAACTTATCAAAGATACTACCATTACTCCCTTATCTTTAGTAACCAATGAGGAACCATCTCCTCCTTTTGAACCTCCAATAACTTCTCTTCCTCTTAAATCTATTTTACCTTTCAAAACTTGTGTCAGTTGTTCTTCTTCAAAAACCCATTGGAACTTCCTAGAATAACTCAATTCCATGCCTTGAAAAATTCCTCTTATGGAGTTGGTTCATACCTCTCCTTATCATCGCAAGTTACTCATGTAAAAACTTCAATAAATTGAAGAGCCATCTCCTTTAGAAAAGGAACCATATTATCATAAGTCTCAATCGACTAAAGTGCATACTATTGAATCCATTTGTCCTTCTTGAAAACCCTACATAGATTTCTTCAAATAAGACATGATCAATAACTACATCCTCTTTCAAGATAATGATCCACCCCTCTTTATTAAAATAACCATTAATACCACCCTCATTCACAAAGTACTAGTAGATGAAGGGTTTAGTATTAATGTGACATCTCTTTGGCTCATCTAATAACTTGGATATAACAAATATCATCTTAAACAAACTCATTTGACATGTCATGGATTTGAAAAAACTAATTAAAATCCACTTGGTTATATTTGGATCCCTTTGTATATTGAACCTAAGACTATACGAAATAATATTAAGGTCCTCAATTTACCCTTATCTTACAACATACTCCTTGAACACCCATAGACTCATAGAATGAGGGTTATCACCTCTTTCACCAACCAATGTATCAAATTCATTCGTAATGGGAAATTACATAAACATGAGGCCAATCCTAACCCGTGGAATATTCAACTTCCAAACCCCAAAAGTCAATATTGGATTCCCATTATTCCAAAGATTAATAGTGACCCTTAACTTGAATTCATCAACATGAATACTAATTTACATGTCACTCTTGCTAATTCTAATGATGATGAGCCTAATGACTTCTAAAATACATGAAATACTACCAATCTACCTCCTTACATCTTAGAGTAGCTACCTCCATCCTTATTACCTCATGATCACACCATCCCTCTCATAGATGAGATCACCAATTTCTACCCTCCATGTAATGCTCATGAAGCATCTTACATAGAATATGACTTCACATGAAATGATTATGGAGTGGTTAAATTATTTCAAGATCCTTTAATCATGTCTCCATGTAAATTAAGTGATTTAGGCATCTTGTCTTCTGAAGTTCATCTTGAATCACAAACATGTACAATTTCTCCAACTTATGATGATACCTACATCATAGCCCAAGATCAATCATGAGACTTGGATGTTTAACATTATCCAAAAACTTGAGCTCAAATACATGATTTTAATCATGATGTTCATAACATTGCAACAAATTTCAAGTTATCACTTGAAGGTCATGTACCTCCTACTAATTATCCACTTCTCAATACCCCTTGGGTGGTGGAACAAATCTTAACCCTTACACCTCCAGAACTTTTAGCATCTTCTATAACTCTTACTGAACTAGTCATTCTCTCTAATCCTCTCCCTATCAATAATCCTAAAGATAAACCAATCAAATTATATCAACCATATTCTCCCATTATACCTTCTCCTAAGATCACCCTCGATGAAAATATGATAAATGTACATCAAATACATTAATAATATATACACCACGGTAACAAAATTATTAATCTCAAAGTAGATGTGGAGTATTATGGCCCTCTTCCCACTTAATTAAAAACATCATAAACTTGGTAATTTTAAATTAAAACCCCCTCATTTGAACAACTTCATCACTATAATTGATCCTAAAATAAATCTCATTTCCTCTTTTCCTAATGTGCTATATCATTTCCAAGATGGAAATGTTTTGATTATCAAGGAAACTACAAGAATTAAATATGGCACCCCATCATGCCCTCAACATATAATAGTCTCTAAAGAACTTAAAAAAACTAAAAACCATAAATTTAGTTTATTATTTGATAAATATCATGAGATTTTCACTTAGTCCTATGAGGACATGCCTAACATTGACCCTATATCATGGTTTACAAAATCATCACCTATCCTGATGCAAAAACCATGTGGAAAAAAAAGAATAAATTCCCCCCTAAAATTTCCAATTTATTCCATAAAGAAATAATTAAACTTATAGATACCAAATTTATCAAGCCTATGGAATATTCTAAATAGATCTCAAACATTGTCCCTATTCACAAAAATTCAACATGGTCATTCATATTTACATCAATTTCCATAACCTCAATCTTACTTGTCCCAAGGATAAATTCCATTTACCCTCCATAGATGCCATTGTAAATTCCACTATAGGCTATGAAATGTTATACCTTATGGATAGTTTTTTATTTTATAATCAAATTCACATTTTCCTTGAAGATAACCATAAGACAACTTTCACCATGGAATGGGGAACCTATTGATACGTTAAAATGCCATTCAGCCTTAAAAATGTTAGAACTACCTATAATTAGGTTAAGACCCACATTTTCCATGATCTTATCCATAAGATTATGGAAACCTACGTGGATGATCTCATTTCTAAGTCTAAAATCCATAAAACTCATCTTTCTAATCTTGATATTATCTTTGATTGACTCATCAAGTATAAAGTTAGAATAAACCCTTACAAATGTGTCTTTGACATCACATTTTAAAAATTGATATGGTTCTTAGTCTCTCTTCATAGTATTGATGTCGATCCCACTAAGATCAATGCCATTGTGAACATGCCTATTCCTCATTCCATTTTATATATTTGTACTTAGTACCTTGGAAAGCTTAGGCAAATAAGATGATTTGTCTCCAAAATGGCTTATCACATCTATTCTGTTAATACCCTTCTAAAAAAAGGTAATGATCTCAAATCAATTTATCATTGTCAAAATGTGTTTGATAATATGAAATAATATTTGATTCATTCACTCACCCTTTTTCCACCTTCTAATGACTAGCCTTTAGTCTTCTATACTTATTCCACACATGTATTAGTTAGGGTAATGATTTCCAAACAAGATGATACCAAAAGAGAGTATGCCATCTATTATATCAATCAAGGTCTCATTGATTATGAAAAACATTATACAAAATTAGAATGTGATTGCCTCACTATCTATTTTGTAGCTAAAAAACTCTATCAATATATGATTTATCAAACCACTTGCATTACCATTCATTATGATTGACTTTGTCACTTCTTGTCTAAATCCTTTTTTCCTAGAGATAGAATTGACATGTGGATGGTTCTTATAATTTAATTTTATCTCCACATTATTATGTAAAAAAGTTTTCAAATGACAAATCATTGTTGACCAACTTGTAACATCTCCCACACCTACTACCGACCACTTTCAAGATAGTCTTCCCAATGATAATATCCTCTATATTAAAGGTATTAATCAAGACATATCTCTTAAAGATTACTTCCATAATTTCATTGTTGATCTTGAAGCATGTAATCAATAATATTCCTCTATCCTTCTTGATACAACTAAATCTAAAGTACTCATCAAATAACTACCTGACATCAATGTCAATTTACAGAAAGATACTTAGACACTTCATTTTGATGGCACCAAATACCTTCAAAGAGCTGGGGTAGAATATATACTCACTGGTCCTCTGAGTAAAATTATCCCTTTGGAATTTAAACATACATTTTATGTCACTAAAAACATGGTAGAATACGAATCATTAATCTTAAGAATGATAGTGGTTCTTGATTTAGACATTACATATCTACATACTTTGGGTCATTTCTAACTCATTTTCTGATAGATTAATGGTGATTATCAATTCAAAAGTCAAAAACTTATTTCTTATCATCAAATAGTCACTACGCTTTCCAAATAATTTACTTCTTTTATCATCGAGCCCATCCATAAATATCATAATTAAATCATTGATTCACTTGCTTCTTCAACATCATTATCTCTTCTACGCCAAGTTCTTACTGATTCTACCTATATTATTAAAACAAAATCCCTATATTCCATTAAACTTTAAGATTCACTTATATATCATATTGAGGTTTTTACCATTTGACAAAGCCCATGGTATAAAGACATAATCGAATCCTTTGAGCATCAAACCTATCCTCTGAACATAGATTCTTGTGAAAATACTCACATTTGTAAATAAGCTTTCAAATATGTATTTTGATATAACATCCTTTATTATCACAACACTAAAGGTACCCTACTCCACTTTATCATGAAATAATAGGTTCATACTCTCCTTAAACAAAGACATGGGGGAATTTGTGGCGGTCATTATAAAAGACATGCTATAACACACAAATGATTTTGTATGGATTACTTTTATCCTACTCTTAAAAAGGATGCCATTAATTTCACTAAAAAGTGTAGTCCTTTCTAAATTCATGATGATATAATCCATTCACCACTAGATGAGTTCCAAATTATGGATTCTCCATGCACATTATCAACGTGAGGATTATATATCATAGGCAAACTACCTAGATCATAGGATAGGCATGTCTTTATCATCATGAATATTGAGTATTTAAAAAAATGGGTCGAATCCATACCTGTCATTAATGTCATCAGAAGCACCATTTCTAAATTCATCCTCAATCAAATAATTTGTCATTTTGGAGTTACCCATAATATCATTTTTGATAATAGTGGTAACTTAAAAAATGAAGATGTGAAACAACCATATACTAAATTCAAAATCTCTCACAAATTTTACACACCTTACTATCCACAATGAAATGTCTAAGATGAATCCACTAATAAAATCCTAAATAAAATTATCTAAAAAAAGTACATGAAACCTGCTTGGATTGGCATCTTCATCTATACACCACTCTTTGGGTATATTACACTATCATACACACTGCTACTTGGGTAATACCATTTTTATAGTCTATGGTTCTTAATCTATCTTCCCATAATAATTTTATCTTCCCTCTCTCTTTACATCTCTTCATGGCATAATACCCAATAAGGAATTACATTAAGCTCACCTTCATGATCTTGATCTTATTGATGAACACCATCTTTCTTCTTTATAACATAATCATCAATGCAAGGATTGCATCACTAAATAACATAACAAAATGGTTAAAGTCTACAATTCCACTTATGGTGATCTTTTCCTTAAATTATACTAAACCCATGACAAAAAAGGAAACTAAACCCAAAAATGGTGGGGCCTTTATTTATTAAAATACATACTTGTTCCTAACACCAATCACCTTTAAACTAATGAAGGCCATATTTTAAAAGATCCCACCAATTCATAATTCTTATAGTATTTTGCATAGACCTTGCCCTTCTTATCATGATTTATATATGCTATCCTACTAACACATTTTTTAGGATTTCTACATGGGTCTCACTCCCTACAACATTATCCTCTTTTCACAAACCTTAGTTCCTTCTTTTGGTCTTTTGATTTCCTTTTTTTCTCATAATTTGCATTACAAAACTGAGGATAGGACTCAATATTTCTCATGACTTATTTTTATTATATTATTTATTCCTAATAATTTTTTCATGCCTTGGATTTTTATTTTATGAGTTATAGTGTAAGATCATGGATAGAACTAGGCCTTCCTTACAAATACCATATTTTTAATTTCTTTTAGTTTTAAATTCTTTGTGCACCTTCTTGGGTTTTTATTTTATGAGTTACAGTGTAATACCATGGATACTACCAAACCTTCCTCATAAAATCACCATCTTTAATTAATTCAATGCTCCTTTTCTAGAATGTTTTAGTAGTGGTTACAAGTTTATGATCCCTTGTTCTCAGCTTTAGCTTTTGCTTCCTTTATAGATAAACCTTTCACAATAAAATCTTTTAGAATGTTTCCATAAAATTCCAATATTCTTATGATATGGAATCAAATTCCCCTATCATGATATCCCTTTTTCACCTTTGTCACATATTTTTCAATTTGAAGTAATTCAAATTATTTCATGTTTTATTCCTCTTGATTTCCTTTCTTTTCATTCCATTTTAGATGAACCAAGGTCAAAGTCAAGATAACACTTTTATTTCACTTGAATTAACAAGCCTCTTAAGACACAATGATCTCCAAGTTCTATTTCTTAGAAACTAAGTCCAAAGTTTTCAAATTATAGTTAGTTTTAGCACACAAGTTTTTTTTTCTTAATCCATATGGAGGAGGAATAGAAAATTCCATAAAAAATTTAAAATCCAAATCATTTGAAACATAAGGAAATGATAAAAAAGGAAAAAATACAAAGTTAAAAGTCAAAATCACACCAAAAGACATGATTAATATCATATATCATGCTTCTAATCAAAGCTCAAGTTCTATAGTTGGACTCATTATAGAGCCAAGGTCCATTGGGGTACGGTAGGCTAGTAGATTGGGATACAAAAATTAAAAATATTATATGGTGCTACATAATTTTTCATGCAAGTATCCAATATTTATAGTAGATTGATGGCTCTATAATGGGTCTTAGGGTATGGGAAACATGTTGTGGGAAAGTACGTCCATTTTAGTTTTCATGCATATATCCTTAATGGGATGATATTCATACTTCATTTTATGACCTAATATTTGTGTGGTTAGGAGAAGTTATTCAAAGTCCTTAATGTCAAAAGTCATTTTGTTTTGACAAACCTAATTTAAGTGTCTTGACTTTGATAAAGAGTTCCACTACCTTGATTTCTCCATTATTTTCCCCTCCACCAATTTCATTTCCCCCTTTGATAGGTAAGTGTGATTCTAAATCTATTTTCCCATTTCATCTATATTTATTTTTATTCACATCTTAAAACATGATAGCACTACTTTATTTCTATTTTATCTATCCTTAGAACAAAACAACATGCTTGAATAACTATGAATTATTTCCTTTACACCATGGCTTTACATTTATATACTCACCTTGATTTATTTCACCATTTTCCATTATTTTACCTTCATTTTCTTAGAAAACTATGTCTATTTATACTTTTCATGTCATTTTTCCATTTTTGAGTGAGGATGGCTTGTTACTTCTCACTCACCAATGTTGTTTTCACTTTTATGCACTTTTTCCATTTGATGATTAAGGATTGTTACTACTCACTTATTAATGTTGTTTTGCCATTTATTTCCCATATTGTTTTAAGTAAGGATTGTTACTTCTTTTACATTAATGTTTGATTACCATTTTTGACATGTATCCTTAGTTTGACTTGGTGAGTTTGTCTTTTTTACATAAGGTTTACTTGTCTAAAATTTTCATTCTTTAGGAACCTTGGATTTTTGGTCACCTAATTTACTCTAATTTTAAATTGGTCATTTAGTCCTAAAGTAGTGTTTGTCACCTTAGCTTAAAAAATTTCTAAGTACATCTTGTCTACACCACATCAGTTATCTTGAATTTCCTATGTTTATTTATTTTTATTATTTAATTTTTTACCCTTAAGTTTGTCCAAAGAAGTATCTACACCCTCCATGATAGAAAATAAAACAAAACAGAAAAACATACAATGATAAACATAATTCAAGGTATGCATACATTACTTGTTTCAATTATTTCCCTTTTAGTCATTTACTTTTTAGTTATTTTATACTTTAAAATACAATAATTTATTTAGATTTAGCATTGTGTGTTGCTATGTTATTTTATCAAAGCACCATCCCTTATTACACGTAAATATATTTATATGGACATATTTATACACATAATATTTTCAAACTTGATCAATTACTGATGCTTTATCTCTTACAATAATTTGTCAAGTGTCAATCTCTTTAAGTGCATGCCTTAAAGGGTGCACCAGGAAAGGTGTGGGTAGACCATTAGTGCTTCACATGATTATTATCCCTATAACACCACTTTTTATTTACACAAGATTCTCCTAAATACTTCCTTAAGCCTTGTGTCCTCTCTTACACACTCCTATAAGATTTTACAAGACATAATTTTCTTTTATCAATAGTGATATAGAGTTCGTTAGGCTAACCATGTTAGCTAAACTTTTATAAAGATTTAGAGTTAGATTAAACTATATATACACATTAATTTCACCATTTCTTAGAGACATCAAGAGTTAATTATTCATTTTCACTTCTTTAAAATCTTCTTTTCCACCATTCTACCTAAGGATTTATAGCTTAGGGTTTAAACTTGGAGAGAATCTTGTCTTATGGAAAAGTCTTGGATGCTTTGGCTTTTCTTATTGATCCTTAAAAACTACAAAACCTACTTTGAAGCACATTTGGCGAAGGAAGAGATTGAATCTCAATGGGTTCATCTTCAAGGTAAGTATCTCTAACTTTACTCATATATATATATATATATCATAAGTAATGGCTTTTGAATACATTACTCTCTCCATGCATTAGGGTTTTATCTATACATAGATTAATTAGGATTCTCTTATGCATGTTCATTTTTATGTTTACTAAACCCCATTTTATGCCACAAGATTTGGTGAGTAATATATTAGGATTTTACTTTCCTTTGCATTTACATTGTGAATATGAAAAAATATGACCTATCTATGGCTATTGCATGGTGTTTCTTTAATAGAGGATTTGTAACCCTCTCTAGTTATGTTATTATGGTAAGAGATACATTTTTTAGGTCAAGCAAATCCATCTTGGTCATGACCTTGAATATCTAATCTATCAACAATCAGAAGTGTAAGTAAGATTTATCTTCTCTGAGGTAAGATTGATTAATAGATGAGTGGCATTTTTCTTTGCATATATATACTATTTAATTTCATAACTATGGCTTGAAATAAGTGTCATTAGGATGGTGACCAGTTTTAGGTGGGAAATATGTTACATCTTGATTTCCTCACTAAACTTGATTTGCTCATTAAACTAATATTAATGTGGCTAATGATGGATTATTTATTGTTGTACCAAACTATTTTCATATATGATGATGTGTGGACAAACATATAATGATTATTATATGACTTATTACTTAGTAGCTAGTTATACATGAGTTTCATATGTATATTGATCATGATTATTTAGTACTATTTTACTTTAGTTACATTTTATTGATTATTATTGATATAGACTAACTATCATCTATATTTGTTGAGGTGGATGTAGGATATAGTCCACTCTCTAGATAGATATGGAGGGAGAGTATCATCAGAGAGAGTAAAGTAGATGACTATGATGGGGGTAGATAAACTAGATAAGGAACCTTGCACAAGCCATGTAGTATAGTTAAATGCATGTTATTTATGAGTTGATTGTTATATGTTTGCTCTAATCTCAGTTGAATATTATTATTTTGTGCTTGATAATGTTGACTAGTTTTGATCCATGATTAGATGTTAATATTAATGTTAGAATTTGTTATTATTCTTTATGATTGTGATGTTTTATTCCATTTCATAATATTATAATTATAAAAGTCTTTTAAATGACTTTAATGTGTGGATGTTAACTGCATGACTCTTTACTTTGGTGAGTACCTATAAGTAATCAATAAAAATGGTTATTTTCAAAAAAGATTATAATTGGCATGGTTATAGATTACAGTTTGTAGTTTATTAAATAAAATTAATTTTATAAATATTCAAAAAACCTAGGTAATAGGTGAATGTGACTTTTGGGGTATCCATGGTGATATGGTTTACAACACCCAAAAAGGGGTTAAATTAAGCATAAACTTTGTATTATTTAAATGTTATTATTTTTATATATTTCAAATTATTAATTAATTATTGTGTATTTTGACATTTGATTAGCAATCCTAATTTTGGGGAGCTATCATTATGTTTGGTTGAGTTGATCCATGTAAACTGAAAGAAAACTAGGGTTTGACTATGAATTTTTATGGAGATTGTAAGATGATTGTGTTGTTTCTGGGTTGAGATAGTGAGTTGTTGATCATGCCATAAAATTCTAGTGTTTATGGTGACTCATTAATGAGACTTAATGATGGAGAAGGGTTTTCCATAAAAGTAGGGGTTTTTGATGGCATGAAAATGGTTGAGGATATGCTAAAATATGAAGGGGATTTTTAGAATAAGCTTAGCCTTGGTTGACAGGAAGGAATAAAAGAAAATTGAGGAACATTTAGCATAGGAAAGGAATATAATCTTCATTAGAGGCATTTTGAAGAGGTAGGGTTTGTTATTTAATTTACCCCACATATATATGTTGATGAAAGATTGAATTATTATGGAATTTTTTGAAAATTTAATATAACATTTGATTAAATTATTTATACCATAATAAAATCATGGATTCAACCTTGTGGAAGGAGAAATCTCTCCATAGAATTGAATCACTAATTTGATATGGTTATAGCATGAACATGGTTGGTTAGGGTAATGAGATGAATATGAATTTTTTGGTTGCTTGGATATGTATGATTTTGTTTTCTTATTTTATCTATAAAATGAAATGAATGTGTTGTTTATTTGTTAAATGGTTGTGTATTAATTTATATGGAAAATGATAATGTGTTGTTAATTGGAATATGGATGTGTTAGTTTATTTTAAAAAATAACTATGTGTGTGTTTATTAATGAATGGTTATGTTAATTGGTATGAAAAATAATTTAGTTTGTTTATTTATTATCTATGATATAAGGTTGTGTTATTTATTTATTGAAAAAGGTGAATGGCTTAGTCATAAAGTATATGTAAACACTTGTAGGGTTTACATTTGGAATTGTGTATATATAGTAGGATAAATAAACAAGGACAAAGGTTTCATGTTGAAATTAACCTATTTTCATGTGTATTATCTATGATGAATTTGGGGATTGTAAAACCATTTACATTATGTTCTTTACCTAATCTCAATCATTTTGAAATTTATAATGAATTAGTTAAGACTTGGGTTAAGTAGATAAACATGAATTTTTAAACTATGGGGTCAAATTCATGTTAAAGAACCAAATTCAACCTCGACATACTCCTAATATGGTTGTGTGTAAAATAAATTAGTAGGTTGTGGGGTTATAAATAATATAGTGTTGAATGGTTTTCATGGATTTGATGTACCATATGGTACACAATATGGTAGTTGCATTTGGTGTTTTTATGCATTAATGCATTCTTGTTGGGACATTTGGTGTTGTTTGGTGCAAATGTGAATAATGTTTGGTTGGAATTAATTTTGTAATGACCCCAGTAGGTTTTACTAGAATAGAGTATTTTTTTAATTATATACACATATTCATCTAATAGATTTTACCACAAAAAATATAACTAAGTGATCTTTAACTAAATGTATTATTTTTAGTTAACCCCATAAAGTTTATAACTAATCCATTTATCTAATGATCACCATGATAATGATATATCAAAACATGAATAATGATGAATAAATACTAAATACTATAATTATTTCATAATAGTAATATTATAATTTTATCCATGACCGATACAACATTACATCCACTACTATAAATGTAAAAATGAATAAATAATCAAGTTTCAGAAATAATAATGTCTCAATAATTATTATAATGATACTAAGCTCCACAGAGCATTAATATAAACAAACTCAAGTATCCATCTGCAATCTCATGTTTAGTCTCTAGTGTACTAATTTTTCAATGAGGTAAAACATCATCCACATGCTTTTCCACACCAACCATAGACCATAGATCCCATACACTATCTCCCAAAAGGGGAATGGACCTCCCTTCATAGATGGGAAGATAATGATGGTGTAGGAATCTAGAGTGACATACTATAACCTGTATGATGTAAGATAACTAATAAATGAAGTATATCATAAATAATTCCATTCTAGCATGATATCATAAAAACATGTAAACTATATCAAACACATGAAATTACAATGTTTAACTATTATTTATAAACATTATTTTTGTCAAATCTTTCAAATATTTATTGATATATAGGATCTATCAATTTCATACACACCACTCAATTGGATCACACCTCATATTGCATTGATGGTGCTAATTAAGCTAGGGAAATATATCACACTACTCATTTAATGCCATAAATTCAAGATTTGGTCAATTAAATAATAATATAAGAACCAATAGATTCAATCAAAATATTTATTATTAGCAGATAATAAATATTCTATGTAAAAAAATATCAATTACATATATTTAGTACATCAAATGTGATGAAATAAATCTCAAATCATCTAACTTATTACCAATCAATAAATATATTCTCAAATAGTCCTCAATAAAAACATACCATCTAAGTAATAGTAATAATTAGACTACAAGTTACTCAATATCCTTATGTAACTCTAAATGTTATTTCATCCACATAACATTACTTACAGCTTATTACTTTGTTTATATTTCAAAAATATATATATTAATTTAGTCATATAACAAATTAATATTATTTGTATTTAACATTTAAATACCTTATATTTAATGTTTCAACTAAACATTAAATAAATAGTAAAACACCCATATTACCTTTCTATATAAATAGTGGTCACATGTATTAAATAGTTGTATACATCTATATATGGTATACCATTACAAGTTTACTAAATGGTTGGTTATTCACATTTATATACCATATATTTATGAATACAATCAAACACATAGTTTTATAAGTAGTACCTTAACTAATAAAT